>JASDQU010011235.1:171151-184943 GCA_032191745.1 Picea mariana
CATGGTGCTCATATCACGTATGCCCTACATCCCTTATCAGTTGTACTTTACATGCCCCGAAGTGTACTCGTCATGCAAATGTGCTACAAAAAATCTTCAGTTCTCTTCAAAACATCCAGTCGCCATGAATTCAATGTTCCCTGGCACGATTCCACCTCTTGCCTACTCTGTTATAAATTATGGATGTTCTACATGCATTCTTTTCACCAGTCAAGCTTATGCATTGTTTTTATTTCTTCTTGCAAGTGCAGGTTGATCAATATTACTTCCTTGGGCTTGTGCCAAATCCACCACGCGTAGGACAAATACGCATTGCACCATGGAAACCTCCCAAAACATAAGGAAGGGAGCGCGAAGTGGTAGAATAATTGGGACCAAGGCCCAAAACCTGACGTTGATTAGCAAAGATGAAGAGGTTAGAGAGTCCTTTAAAAAGTTTGGGTGCATGGCCTTTTGCAATAAAATTCAAGGATACAATATGAGACTAGCTGAGTAGTTCGCACTCAGTTTCGACAGATTTTGCGCGGTGGTCTCGGGTGTCAATTTCTAGGTAACTGAGGAAACTTTGTCGAACACAATAGAGATCCCTCTGTGTGGAAAAATATGGTTTAAAGGCATTCCCTTGGATGCGCGGTGCTATGAATACTTCATCCAGAGAGATTGTTTGGATGGGAAAGTCGAGACAGGCGTTCCGAGTAGATATTTGTAGGAACCTTTTCAGAAACTACTTGGATTGATTAGGAAATATCTCACTTGTGAAGGGAGGTTTGACATAATGCATTCGCATCACATTAGACTATTGATGCACTTCACAAGAAGGATACCGTTAAATCTACCCTTTTTCTTACACCAGAACCTCTGAGAGATGGTGGACAATGCCCAGGCTGAAGAAGATCAATTGAAAAGGAAACTCTCTCATGTATCACTAATTAAATTTATGGTAGTTGAGGAATTAAGATGTTTTGGAAGATACCGGGATTCGTTCTTGATCACAGCGGGCATCCCCAAGGATCCAACAGGATATTTCCCTCTACCCGCAGAATGGGTAATATCACACCGCATGGAGGTTAGAGTGGGAGAGGCTACGTAGGAAGGAAAGATGTTGGAAGCCATTTCCCTCCAACAACAAATACCCTGGAGAAGGAGCAGACCAAAGAAGAACAAGGAAGCTGGGGAAACCCAAGTCCCAAGCGAACCACATGTAAAGTTGGTTTTCGAATAATTAATTATGCATGCCATTCGGTTGGAACCTGTCAAAGGTACAAGTTGAGAAAGCTAGAGAAGAACGAGGAGGATAGATTCCAAAGGCACATATGCTCAAGAGATATTTCAGTAGCTGAAGAAAGCACAGCTCGCTATCGCCAAGCTTTACTAGGAAAAGAGAGAACTAAGAAAACAATTAGCAACAAAGACCCTTGAAGTGTCAGCATCACAAGGTTGTGAAGGAAATGCGACGTGGCTCAAGAGACAGCTCAGAGAAGTGCAGGATACAATCATACAATTATGTGAAACATAGAGGATGTCGGAAGAAAGGAATGTGAATCACTTTAGAGAATGTGAATCGGGCGGGGAGAAAGTTTGTGCAGTGCTTGCTAGTGTGCAAAAGAAACATGATTAACTGAGTTCATTCTTGTATTCTCAAACATGTCACGGTTTTGAACAGTTTTGAAGAAGGTGTCACGCTTAGACGGTTTTGTCATTTTGGTAATGACTACGATAGTCAACAGTCACTCACAACGTACGCACCCCAGCAAATGAGCACGCAATCAAAGCTGTTATAGTGGATGGAAGGAGTCTGATAGAGCACTTGATTGTTCATATACCCTGTCAAAGGAAGGCATCAACACATCACTCTCCCCATGACGAGACCTTGCTCATAACCGAACCTCATGGAAAAGACAAGTGGTTATGATGCGACCGAATACAGTTGGTTTCTATTTCTGGAAAGGCGTCATACAAAAAGTCATTTAAAAGAGAGCAGTCAGTTTCCTAAATTCTAGGGAAAGTATATAGAGAGCAAGGAAGCCCAAGTGGTGCCCTTTCCTATATATTTTATCTTTTCAATTTACGCCAGGTTGGTTGGAAAAAATAGTGTAGACAGTGACTACTGAAGGTAGTTTTGAGCTCGATCGAAATTTAATGAAAAAGTACTGAAGATTTGATGAAAAGATTCTAATTGTAGCAGTTGGATGTATTGTTTCCTTTCTTTGCATACGTACTTCCTATATTCTTTATTCATAACTATTTCTATCTGAATCGAAACGTAATTTTGAACCTAGGATTCGCTGCGCAGTGCCCTAGATTCGTGCCATTCATACAAACCATGTTTCCTCTAAGTTAACTCTGAATTCACCCTCAGTGGTTCTCCGAGTTGCTTCATGTGTTTTTCCCCTCGCCACACACAATGATTTTAAACTGAAGACTGTTACTTACTTATCCTTTATCCTCTCAAGTTCAGTCACCGATTCATTTGTTTCTATCATTTTATTAAATCGACTCCATAGCCTATGGTCTTACTCTCTTTCGCCAATAAAACCAGAAATTATTATTTAAAGGTGTTAAATCTAGCCGACAACTTAAAGCCATATCTTGTTCCGAGACAAAGTCTCTCGAGAGAGCCCTCTCCAGGTCTGAAAGGATAGTTTTGTGTCTCAAAGTTGGTTTCTAGGTTTCCTCTGTCATTTTTTTCTCATCCGAATGAAGTTTACAGAGAGCTAACACAAACAAAAAACACAAATGAAAATGAAAAACACAGAGGAAACACTTCCATGGGCTATGTTGAAACATATTTTAAATTTTTTATCTTCAAAACTAAAATCTTCCTTTTTCGGGTTTTGGCTTTTCACGAAGCATAATCCTCACTTTCATCTCCAAAGGGCTGGTGCCGAAATCCTGACAAACTTTATTCTAATAATAACAAAAGGTAAAAAATTAGAAATGTTATAAAAGCACCAACACACTTTCTATAAAGTTGTTTTTTGAACATGATAAGTTTAAAACCTAAGGGAGTTAAGACTAATAAAAAAAAATGGTTTTCGGGACTCGGGGTTTATTAAGAACATAGGTTTTAATACATATCGAATCGCGAAATCTCGATCCCTGATTTCCCGAAAAGTTGAAGTAAATAATTATTAAAGAGTAAATTAATCGTATCGCTATTTCAGAAATCGGGATTCAGAGATAACATACCTCTTGTCAACACGATCCCTGAAATCCCGAAACACGAAATCCCGACTCATAATCTGTGTTAGTCTAAATTTATCCTGTTTTGGAAGTCAATCCTTAATCCTGATTAATTAATTCACTAAAACAAAAATTTACGGCTTAAGTTAATGATTTCGCGATTTTAGAAATTGGGATTCATCAAGGACATACTTTATGTATTCACGATCCCCGAAACCCAAAAAGTTTAATACTGATTAATTATTTTACTAAAACAAAAATTTACGGCTTAAGTTAATGATTTCGCGATTTCGGAAATCAGGATTCATCGAGGACATACTTTATGTATTCACGATCCCCAAAACCCAAAAAGTTTAATACTGATTAATTATTTTACTAAACCAAAAATTTATGGCTTAAGTTAATGATTTTGTGATTTCGGAAATCAGGATTCATCGAGGACATACTTTATGTATTCACGATCCTCGAAACCCGAAAATTTTTAATATTGATTAATTATTTTACTAAAACGAATTTAAGTCCTAATTTAATCATGTTGTGATTTTGCAATTTCGGAAATAAGGATTCAGTGATAACATACCTCTTGTCAACACGATCCCTGAAATCCCGAAAAAGAAATCTCGACTCTTAATCTGTGATTAGTCTAAATTAATTCTATTTTGAAAGCATGATTAATGACAATCAAACTTTTTAGGTTTTGTTCACATTTCAGTTTCCGATTGAATGAAATTTTCCAAATTTTGAATTCAAAAGCGCCAAAATGCGGCCACTTTAATAAATAATAATTGGTGTTATGTGACACTAATGCATATCTTAGTAAATATCTATTGCATTAATTGTATTGAATTCTTGTCAACTACGTCAATCACTTCATCGTTAAATGAATTAAAAGGGAGTTTGAAGGTCTGAGTTTCACAACATATTATGTTTCATACTATCAAGCGTAAGACGATTTCAGTCGAGCTCATACACCCCTTCTCTGTGATAGGTTTTCCAGCTAACATAAAGTCATGGCAGCGACGAAAGCACTGAAGAAGAATGATGATATAGAGGAGATGCATAACCCAAAAGGAGATATCATATCCGACACAACTCCACACGCCATTGAATCAATTAAATCTTGGAGACAAATATATGAACTCTTAGAGGATGAAATCAAGTATTCTCCTACTGATTCCGAAAATCACTTTCGGGATATAGCAGAATCAAAGCTTCATAATATCGCAGCGCGTCCTCAGCTTATGACATACAACGATATGATCAATTGGGCGTTGGAGAAGGTTGATATCCCAACAAGAAGCATTTTGAATGATCAAGGGGTCACTGTCGGCTCATTCAGGCTAGAGAATATACAAGTAATGTATAAACTTTCACCAAATCCTCGGGAAAAAGAGTCGTTTCCATTTTCCTGCAAATTGGGTGCCCTGTTTAGAAGAATCTTCAGAAGGATACACTTTTAACTAGAGTAAGATTTTTTTAGATAACCTAGCACAAGAAATATTGAACTATAGAGTTGTAAGATCTAAAGGTCATCCAGTGGATTTTTATATGTCAGCGTACATTATGGATGTGATTTGCTTTATGACTCCTTTTCCCCTAATGAATTGGAGTTGGAACATAACCTGCCCCGAGCCCATTCATGAGTATCATTTTTTGCTATGGGAATAAAATTCTAAGAATGCGTTTTACGAAATGTGTCATTTCATAATAATTCCAATGCATAAAATGTTTTATGGATGTGAACCCCCTCGCATTTATGAGGCAGTCTTAGAAAATCTCAAGGCAATAGCTGGCTGGTTTGTTGATGAAAACTTATCTTATGTTAGGGTTTATGGGTGCTCAATCCCCCCTCACGCACTTTCGAAATTCCTCCCGGACAGACTGGTATTGAGGGAGGTAGCATATCAAATAGTGAAAGGTGGTATTGGAATAGAGCTAAAGACAACTCAAAAGAAATCCTGGCCAATATTCCCTGTGTATGTCAGGAAATTTTCATTACTAAACCTAGGCCATTCCAAAGTGGAAGCCGAGGCATTAGAGGAGATAAAACTGGTAAATATTGAACACAGAAAGCATGACCCTTATCAATTAGTAAGCATACATTTGGTGCACTGTAATTTGAAAGATTATGAACATGAAAAGTATTTTTATGAAGATATATTAAAGGAGGTTAAAACTTATGAGGAGGTATTGAATAGGGTACGGGCCTTATCACTTGATTTACAGACTAGTTTCATGTCTTTGCAAAGTCACATGCGAAGTTGTTTTCCAAAGATCTTGCAGGGTGAGTCCACGACCCCTTCTCCAGAGCAGGAAGGGCCTCCTCCAGGTTTTGAAACAGATGTATAGGATAAAGAAAATACAAGGGGAAAAATGAAGGAAATTGAAATGCCTTCACAAGAAATAGAAGTTCCTCAAACAGGGAAATCGGAGGTAGGGAAAGGAAAGGAGTTGGAAATACCCTAAAAAATCCCTGAGAATATTCCAAAAAAAGTAGGAGGAACAACAACAACGGAGCTTGGAAGTCTCATTACCTCTTTGAATCCATTGCAGTCTACTTATGGAAACCCCCAGGAGGGAGCTCTATACGTAAGTGATCTTGATCCTATTTCTAGAGATGAGATTCCTCCCTCCAATTATTTTTTCAGTAAAAAGAGAAAGGCTATCCTAAAACAGGAAATGCATCCAAGAGGAGATATGATGATTAAAAAGAACAAGATCATTATAGATGGACAAAAATTTAAAGAGGAAGAATTTGCTACAGAGATAGCAGGCACAATGGGAGCCTTAGCATCGACGAATTTATACTCTGTAGGTAGTTTGAAAACTATGTTGGAGAAGAAAGAACAGATGATATCTCAACTACAAGATAAATTAAAGGAGACTGAAAGAAATATCAGTTGGGGAATAAAAAAGGGTCTAGAACAAGCTAGATTAAATGACATTCAAGAAATAAAAAAACTAAAAGCAAGATTAGAGGAAGCAAATAAGAAAATATAGATAACTCAGGCACAGGTCCTAAAGCAAGAGGAAATAAATAAACAATTACAAGTTAAGATTCATTCTATTTCAAATCAAGTGGTAGAGCTTGAAATTTTCCAGTCCCAGGTATTGGAAATACATATGAAGATAGAAAAGGAACAACAGGGAGTGTTTTTAAATCTGGAATTTATTCAGAATTATTTCAGGAAACAAGTAAATCCTTGAAGAACATTCTCCTGAAAGAAAGAGAAGTGAAGGTAGCTAGGACGACTTTCCAAAAAGAAGTATCCTTTTTAACAAAGGAGGAGGTCGGAAAGATAAAAAACTATCAATTTCAGTGTAGATTAAAGGAGATATAATACTCAAGGTGTGGGAGGCATATCTCGTAGAAAACAAAAGAATAACCAGAGAGGTTAATGATGATTGTCAAGGAATTTTTTATATTTTAGAAAAAACTTTGTTGAACATTGGAAAAAACAATTGTTCAGGGATGTTAGGAGAAATTAACATTGTCACACATCAGCTAGGATTCAAGGAAGATCTAGAGGAAATGCAGGGGGAAATTCCAAAAATAAAGGTAATCAATGTCACCGAAATCGACAAATGGATAGTGATACTGAACTTAAAGTTACAAACTATTAAGTTCACTAGGAAGATAATTGAAGATCGCCTGCCTGAACTGCAGAGAAAGTTATTCATATTTGAGGAAAGGGATATACCAGAAGCTCCTAGAGTTTTGGTGAATTTTTTGGTAAAATGTATTCATTGTCTTAAAGCAGAAGAAGGAAGTTCGTCAACACAGACATGAAATATTGTTTTGGATATTTTCATTATTGAAATAACAAAGTAGTTAAAATAGAAATGTAAACAGTTCAACATTGTACATTCATGTAACCGTTAGTCTTAGGAAGTTGGTTAATCACCAACGGGAAAAAAATTTGGTGATCATGTATAAATAGAATTTCACAAGACTAAGAAAGGGCTTTTGGTTTTGAGGAGAGCCAATTGTATTAAAAGTTTTTCGATCCATTGTGATATAAATAATGTAGACGAGATTCTGAATTCTGTCAACTTGAAGCTATGTGTTCTTTTACCCTGTTTACAATATATTTCTATGTTTCTCTTTCTATGTCTTTCTAATGAATGATCAATTATAAGTTTATTTCATACATCTATTGTAGTTTGAATTGAGTTGGTCAGCAAATTGTTTACAACTTTTCCTATGGGATTTCTATCAACAATTTCAAGACCTGTAGGTCATTTGAATGATAATTTTTAACACTTCATTAGAAATCTTGTTTCCCTCTTTACTTCCTGTTACAATATGAGATTCTTTCGTGATTAAAGCCTCATATTTTTTTTCAGCAGTATTACTTTGTTATTTTACTATTCTCAAAATTGTTTCAAGTATAGGAAACGACCTCAATTGTTATTATGTTATTATTTTGAATTTCAAAACTCTTTTTCTATTTTTATCCCTTAAAAACTGAAGCAACAATTTCTCAAATCTTTTCAAAATTAAGTAAAATTTTACTCTCCATGACTGTCCCAAATAGCAGATAGCCCAACATAGAACCTGGCCTCCAAGATCAAACTAGCATCGCTTTGAACCTTTTTAATACTATTCTGCAAACAACAACTAACCGGGTTGAATTAGAACATTCATGGGTAGCTATTGAGAGAGATATCAGCATCCAAGAACAATGGGAGGCTAGACAGAGGAATTTGAGAACCAACTCTGATTTATCCTTCTTTTGATTTTACCCATTAATTATCTTTATCTTTATGGATGCCTTGACGGTATACTTTAGAGCCTTAAAGTATAAACTCAAGAAAAACAGGCTACACCCTCCACCTACGAGTCCCAAATGGTTCATCCAACATTGGTCCTCTAACATTGCAACCCTAACCATGCATGCCTTTGCATTGCACCACTCCCCACAAGCACAAATGATGCCCTGCCTCGCCCAATTAAAATTTATCCCGACCATATTTTCCCACACTGTGCCATTCACCATATTTTCCCACTTTGCGTTAGTCTACATATTCATGAATTGCAATGATTTTTACAAATGACATCAAAGTTATTGAATTATGGTTTATCAATATGCATGTGTCCCGTTGGTGTATTGTGAACGTGATGTGGTACTTTTTCATTGTGTGGAACAATAACATGTGTTTCCATAAGTGAACCTAGTTCACGTCTCCCCTCAATATGTTATGTACCACTAACCTAGGTCATGTCTTCCTACAATATCATGTTATGTACCACTAAGCTAATTTCTTAGCCTATGTTTTGGTTAAAAATCATTTCTTAGCCTATGTTTAATATTCTTATGTTGAAAGCAAGGCCCTACCATTATGGAATAATTAACAATGTATATTTGTATTTGGTGTACAACACTCTTGAAAGATCCTTTTGGCTAAGAGGCCTTGAGGGAATCTAATATTATGCAAAATTTACATGGGACTTAATGCACATGGCCCCAACCACATGAAAATAGTTTCTTGTATAAGTGACATGCCTCTCAAGGGGTGAAACATATTTTGATTAGAACATCTTCATTATAGATGACAAGGTGAGGAGTGAAAATTTTATGAGGTCTGGTATCGCTCAGTTAGTAGTTTAGGCCAAGTAGATGGATGATAAGAATCAAACTGGCATAACATGAGCTTCCCCACCCATTGTCACCTCGATGGGGGGCTATTTCTATTTAGGGTGGCTAGGCCTAAGGGAGACGTCCCTGGCAATCTGGGGTTTTGAAAGGAAAAGGTTTAAAGGATTAAGGATAGTTTCCCATTCACAGATTACCGCCAAGAAGATAGTCAATTGAAGAACAACCAAAGAAAGCACCTGCTTGCGAGACAAGACAACAATGAAACTGATATGTGCAACAATGGTTAGTACTTCATAAATTAATGACTATCAATATTTAAGGTACATGAGCATAATCAACAGTAAATATTGACGAAGTCAATGTTTGCAATAATGACAATGGCATATAATATGACTTGTCAATAAATACCAGAATGATATAGAGTCCAATGAAAACGATTAATCCTTGAATTAACTCAATGCATTAAATATCATTAAATGCTCACATACTATTGCTGCGTCACTATGCTAGAGATGGCGTTAGCTTTCCTTTAGGGTTAGTATGATAGACAAGGAGGTCAACGTTTTGCAATTTGGCCAATGAAAATTATCAATACATCAATGTCTATCATGGGATGACCTAGCCACAGTGTTTTCTATCAACCAAAGGCTCAAATAAGGCATGACGTCATCATCAATTTCTAGATTAGTAAACGTTAGGGTTAGTTAGGGTTTCAAATTTAAGAGTTTTGAAAGATTTTTTTGGCACAACAAGCTCAACGTTGGATAGAAAAACCAGTGCCTTAGGGTATTATGGAGTCAAAAGCAAGGGCAAGATCTCGGGAGGATAAAAATCTAAAGACTAGAGAGTTAGGTTCTAAGGTGATGCAATGGCAGGGCCCTAGAATCAAAACCCTAAGGGGAGAAGGCTCATTCCGGTGTTGCTTAAGCAAGGCCTCATGCTCCTCCCTCTTTCTTTAAAAATTCTTGTCAAAACAGCTAGCTTTAAAACACAAATCTAAGGGAGAAAGGTGTTGGAAGAGCAAGGCCCTTCAAACCCTAAAAAGTCAAAATCCTGTGTGTAGAATCAACTAGGCCTAGGACGTCTTCTTTCTTCAACTTATGTTTAAATGCTTACTCAGAAAAAGGATGATTAGTGTAGCAACGACTAGGCTATATCTTCCTTAATCAATGGCTAAACAAGTTTCTCTAGCATGAGGACATATAACAAGGACCTACTTGTGTTCTTTCTACCTAGGGTTTCAAGATTAAGCAATATAATAGCAATACAATAACAAATATAAGAGATTTAACCTACAACCATTCATTCAAGAAGTTTTGCATGAAACATACACTTACAAATCATGAAGAATGCTCATCAAACCCTAGTTGTAAACCTTCCAATGAGAGAAACACCATAAAAATGCCAAGAATAATCCTCCACAAGAGTTGCACCTCACTTCCAAGAGCCAAAATACCAAGACAAAAGAAAAAAGTAGATCTCTCACAAGAGAGTGAGTTGTGTTATGTTAAAATGAGAGGCAACGTCCTCTATTTATATCAATCTTATGAACTTTAATTTAAAAATAGGTCATTAAAACAACCGAGAAGGCTGACCTTTAAAATTTACATTGTTTTACATTAAATGCTAAAAATATGTCATAAAATGAGCTAAAAGGGGGACGTCAAGCCCTTCTGAGGGAGACGTTGGCCCTTTTTGGGCAAGCTCAGCATCCAGGAAGCCAAACGTTGGCCCTTCTAAGGCTCCTCCAAGCTACCACATGTGCCAAATGACCTCAACACCCTGCCACACACTCCAAACAACGTCCAGCTCTCTTAGGTGACGTCATGTCCATCAAAAATCCAATGCCCCATCTACAGTGGGTGATCCCCCCTAGGTCGGGCTCTGCCAAAGTGTCCTGGTGGAACATCCTTCTGTATTCTTATGAAATGGCTCATCTCAACGTTGTCCTATCTTTGCCATCCCAGCAAGAATCTGACAGGCTCTTCAACCCCATGGAGGTCTGAGCTAATCATATCCCCATGTGTACCGGTCCTCTAGTACCTGTCCTTCGGGCATGGTCCTGCACATCAAAAACTATGTCCTCCATGGGCTCATTAGTCCTCGAGATTATGGAAATGTCAATCATATTTAATTATTAAATTTATCAAATACATGCATGAAATCCCTAGCATATCCTTTAAGAGCTCAAAGACATTACACATATCTACTATACAAATTTGAAGAAACAAATAGGACAACCTATTGGGCTAATATCCACAAGAAAAGGAAAGTTTCCACAGAGGATTATTCAAGCCATGTTCATGAGGTGACATGGTCTAGGGATGTCCAATCATAGTAAGACCAAGGGTAGGTGTTGTCCGTGGGTGACTTTGTAGGAGGTGAGATGTACCCATCATGGATGCACTTTTTCCAAGCCCCTTTATTTCCTTATTCTTTATTTATTGCTTTTCATTCTTTTTTACTTCAAGGTCTGACCAGAGGGCACTGCCTTGGCGTGGTGACCAGAGATGACAGTGTTACCCACTGGTATTTTTGCAGAAATGATAAGGCTAGCTCATGATGAGGACCCCTTTCCCTCGGCCATGCAACCAAAGGTCATTGCCCTGGTGTGGTGACCAGATAATGGTAATTTCATACTGCTAGATACCTATGAACATAATGGGCCGGCTCATTATGAGACCTCCCATCCTCTTGGTTAGGTCTTGTTTTATTATTTTTCTTAGGGTCCCTTTAGTTTCTTATCGAGAGGCCTTTTATTACTTTCTCGGGGATCCCTGGGTGAAGCATCTCTAGGTTTTATTTCCTATGGATTTTATCTTTTACCAGCTTCTTTTACCCCCTAGGCCTTTATCCCATTCTTCCCACAGGACAAAGTGTAACCCTTAAAAGGTCATCCTAATGGTTGGACTAGGGGAATGGGATGGATGTGTGGGAGATAAGATGTAAAATGATAGAATGGTGGGAGCGGACGATGGCTCTGCAAACCCCCCCTGGTGGCTAACCAAAACCCATGAACACAAGCTTGTTAGGTCACCCGGTTAATCCCTCCAACAATGGTCAAGTGGATTAGTGTAAGATCCAAGCAGTTATCAGAAATGTAAGGAACCTGATGCATATATATGAAGGCTATAACGATCAAACATGACAGATACCATGATACCCTTGACCAATTACCTGATGGAGCAAGAGTCTTCTCTGATGCAGGTCCAAGCCAATGGTTATGGAAGATGCTACTGCTAACAGAACAAGTCTG
The DNA here is from genome assembly GCA_032191745.1 of Picea mariana. Lineage (NCBI taxonomy): Eukaryota > Viridiplantae > Streptophyta > Pinopsida > Pinales > Pinaceae > Picea > Picea mariana. The sequence goes on from JASDQU010011235.1 coordinate 183,191, forward strand.
GCAAAGAAGAAGAAGGACGGGCCCTCCAGGGCCATGCTCAAGTAAATCCTGCTCTCGATACTCCATGTCTAGGATTTGTGGGCCTCGAGATATGATATCCTAGTTATCCCTAGAAAATGGGGATAACATCTGGCCCCAACTTGGGGACATGTGCTCACCGTAGAGCACATGAGAACCTCAGCATCGCTGGCATAAACCTGTTGACCTTCTCACACTTGACAAGAAAGAATTAGTGACAAAAGGTGGGGTGGTATTTCCACCCCACAAAAGAATACATGTATACATATGGTAATCATAAATGCAGATAGAAAATGAAACTCTTACCTGTACTTACCTGCTGGCTGCATGTTGGTATAGTCAAAAAACCAGTGAAGCCAATCCAGTAACGTTTCTTGATACCTTCCTTTGTGCTTCATCATAAACCAGAACAGTGATAAGTCAAGCACAAAAATGGCATGAGTTACAATGTATATCATATCATTGGAAAGGTCAGAATCTAACTCATGGAGGTGGGTGGGAGGGATAAAATTCTGCCAAGTCCATCTCTGAGGAAAGTGCTCAATCCACTTTAAGAAAGGGTCATGAAAAATGAAAGGTTTAGAAAAATGACTCAAAGGACCTGTAAACTAGTTACCTATGACATCCTCACGCCCTGAAATCAAAGAAGGGATCGACAAAGATATAGCAGACGATTGGCAAACTAAAAAGGGAAATTTGAAAAATTGACTGAAACACATAGTACCCAACCAACCCTTGGAGTTCAAGGTCTACCTAAAGGGAAACTCAACATTAAAAATATACTTCCCAAGCACACCTTTAATGGACAGGCATGGTAAAGTAACAACAGGTGGCTGAATTGAAAATCCATGAGAGACTCTCCTTAGGCAAAAAATGTTCTCACTTGTATCAAAATCTGAGCAGATAGGTGATTGACAATCATCTTCACAAAATAAGTCCAAATGCTTAGAAGAACAGTCATCATAGTCCTCAAGGTATGACCGAAAATCATCAGTAAAATAAGGTACTGAGTCATCCTTGGTCCTTTGGATGGTATGGATAAATACCTCATCTTCATGTTGCCACTGTTCAAAAGTAATCTGTTGTGGTAATTACAAGGGCAACGCCTGAAGATGACTTTTTGTGTCATAGATGGGATTTGTATCATAACTAAATGCAGCCCACCTATGTCTCCCAACATGTATGAACTCGTCGAAATTAGCTATGTCAGTATCAGTATCATAACATGGAGGAGTCAAAACATCCAATACTTCTCCACTCTCTATGTCATAAGGCAATGAAACCCTAGAAACTTGGAAGGGGGAACAATTTACCTCACTTAATCCTTCCTGTGCAAGAGCTTCAAGTATTTGGATAGTATCATTAGGTGGAAGATCTGCCTCTACATCTTCATTCTTGAGATGTAGGGGATCTGGCTCGTCCAAGGGTTCTACTCCTTCTTCATTCTCTGAGTCATAGAACAAGGTATCATCAAAAGAATCAAAACGACTTACCTCATTTTCTTCATCTTGTGCAGGAGTGACAGGATCTTGGAGAGCTTCATCATACTGAGGAGCGATCACTGGTGCTTCATCCTCATAATTCACGTTTCTGGTCACATCTTCGTTGCATTCTATTGGATTATGGGAGAGATCTTGCTCATTTTCAAGGGGTTGATAATGGTCTTCATAAACCTCGTCCCTTATATCAGAGGATTCTTGGTATTGATCATGATAAGCTCTTCTGAGATCTCCTA
>JASDQU010011235.1:187847-203057 GCA_032191745.1 Picea mariana
ATCTCAGTACGTCCACTTTGGAAGGGCAATGCCTCTCTCTGTGGATCTATGTGCCTACAAGATCGTAGCTGTTTTATAGCCTTGGCATTGTCAAGATATATGATGAAGTCGACAGCTCCATTCCATAAACAAAGCAACCAGTTTAACTCCAGATCATCTTGCCTCCTAAAAACGATTGACTTATTCCCTTGTTTCCTTACGTCTTCCACAACCATTTGCTTTGAATTTTTCTTTTGTGTGCTCTCCACTACGCAACTGGATCAAAAACGGGACGGCACACTTGACCCTCGTTATTTGCAGAAGACGATGCTGTATATTTTGCAGAACTATCCCATTCCACTGGTCATGATCTCCACCTGTTTTTCCCATTAATAAAAAGAAAACCACAGTTGCTTTTACAACATCATCTACTGTTAAGCTTTCTGTGTCAAATATTATTCATGATCCAAACATGAAACAATATCACTTTGAATCATCAAACAAGGGTTGATAAGATTCTCATGTCGTTCTTCCTTGGCGCCTTCAATTAATTATGCTCTTAATAGATTGCCCCAATCTGCAAAAGCTCGAGCCTCAACAATGGAATTTGTGATGTATAGCTAGTTTCTCTGCAAAACCAATTGAAGGTCAGTTGCTTTAGAGACGAGTCAACTAGCCGGGAGCTTGGACTCTAGTTCTGTAGAAACAGATTGAAAATCCAACAATTCCTTCAACTAATTAAYGGTCTTCTCMATGGCCTCCTGTGCATTYTAGGTCAGGCTCTTGTTGCAACTAATGATAATGAGCATTAACCTATCTTTCAGCCTTTTCGTATTTGTTTCGTCATCCAAGTCTTCACTTATAGAAGAACCGAAGACTTCCCATTCTCATATGTAAAAACAAAACCAATGGCGGCGCTAGCAGATATTATTTATAAAATCTTCGTCCCAAACTATTTCACTCGGGTGGATCTGGCAGCTGGCTTCTGAAGGCCGAGTTTATTCGGCTTGCATATCTTCCATATTGGATCGAGCATAGGCGGTGGTCACTATCCCAACGATCCTCATAAAACATATTTCTGCGTTGTCACAAATGAAACTGAGGACCTGATGCTCTCTCCTTGACACCTGCAAATCTAAATAAATAACACTTTCAACACCTGCACTTTCATAACACTTTCATAACCTTCCATGCACGTGTGCTCCTTGTGTTGGACACCTTTAAACCTTTTCAACAACTGGTGTAGGGTTTCAAAATTGAGTTTTATATATTTTTTGATCTTCTGCAGGGGATATCCCACATGCATATGGCAGACTCAACTTTAGCGTTTGAATAAACTAACAGTTCAATGTTATGTCAAGTGATGAGCGGGAGGCTTGGGCTTTGGGGTTGGCGCTGACTTTGGTTTGTGTATGCTGCAGGTGTATACTGACCTGGCTAAACCCTGCAATCAGGCCGAGGGCAAATTGTTGCTCATTTATCCATAAAACTTCTGCATGAATGCAAGGCCGAGGGGCCATTTTTAATTTTTCGCCAACTTTGCCTTTGCTCATCAGCATTGAACTTTTTCCATTTCGAACCAATCCACTATTCTTTTTGCAAAATGAGAAATAAATTTTGCAATAAACACTAGATACAAATAATCAATAATATCCAAGTCATAAGATGATTCCCATCAAGAACCTTTACTAAAATTTAATTGGAACATTGGACTTCCTTTATAATTAAAGGATAACAGCCATTATTTACCTCTTGTTCTTGGATTCAAAGAGATTCGTTTTCCTTTGTTCAATTGTACATCTCCATACTTGGATTTTCACTTGGACTGAATCAAAATCTGGCCCACGTTGGGAGCCCACAAATTCAGTTGTGGAATTTTCATTGTATCTGACACCGGTCACCATATCAATAATCTGGATTCCATAAACAGACTCAACGTAAATATATATGATGAAACAGAGAGTGATACCCTTGTATCCAGGGATCTAGATCGTGGATTTTTTTAAACACTGGGGACTTCTAAAAAAAATCAAGATCTATCACCATTGCGCCGACTGGTATCTTCCACGAAAGTTTGACCCTGCACAGACTTGATTAGTTCCTCTAGTTCGCTTCTGTAATTCTGTATATCCATTTAACAACGTTTCAATGTACTCCATCATCAACAGCTCCAGCACAACATTTTCTTTGACGAAATAGAAGAAACCAACTCTAGAGATTGGATGCTCTTGACAACAACAGTTGTTTTCAGATAATACATGCATTTCTTGATCTTGATTTGTTTTTCTAAAGACCGGGGAATAAACCCATGGTTTAAAAGCAGGATATTCTCAAAGCAATTTCAAAGTCTACCAAGGAATCAATGGATTTAATTGGTAGTTGAAAATATCAACATACCCTTCAAAACCTACCAACCATCAAAAGAATCAGATCTTGTTGCTAGAACACGCTCACATATCTCCACAAAACTTGATGGAAACCAACCAGAAATTACCTCTTGTCACACCCAGATTTTAGTCATCGGATCATTCAGTTGAATAGCATGTGAGAGTGTTAACTTAAAGCGCATCAAACAACCATGACCAGAATATCAGCAAGAAAAAAATAGCACACATACCATTCACATTTCCAAGATTAAGCATTAAATTTGCTTGAAACCGCCAGGTGTATCTGAAATGAACCTCACATCAATTCTCTGTATTAACCAGCATAGATCCTGACTGTGATGAAAATCGGACCCTGAAACTTTATGAGCAGAAACATAATGAAATCGTTTGGATGATTCGAGGCATAGTCCAATACCAGGGAAATGAAATACGCTCCAATATTGGTTTTCAAATGTTGCCACAGGGATAAATGATGTAACCTCTCAAACCCCATTGCAGTGATAGTCCAGAACTCGGTATTAGTGACGAAATAGATCTTCTGTATGCAGCGATCTTCAAAAGTTTTACTCGCTCATCTACAGGTTTACGCTTTCTTGTATTGATCTGGGAGAGACACTCTTTGAGCAGATATGTGTTTTATCTACATAGTATGACTATTGGGTATATGACGATCTCTCATCACTTCTCCCTCACATGGGGCCTCCTTTCCTCTTCAACAGGAAATTTTCTTAATCAGATCTTTTGCATGCAATTGAAACCACATGACTCAAAACTGCTTAATGCGTGCAATTTCCAGTTAGACGCATCCATTGTCTGCTAAAATATCATATATCTACAAAATACAGAGATGAATTTCGTGCTTCAAAAAAATCCACCCAAGAGAATATTATATTTTGCAGTCTTCTTTACTCCAAGTCGCTCGCAATTCCAATCAACTACTTGGGAGTATAGTATTGCACACACACCAATAATCCTTCTCTGTCTTCGATGCTCTCTGCTCGGTTCTAGGCTTGAGGTCTCCTCATGCAGGCGCACAGATCAAACTCCTCATCTGGTGTGCAAATTTTCTCACGGATAGCCCTTTCTTTCACTGAGATCGCCTCACGTCCTCTCTATATTTTGCAGCAGCACAATTCAAAAGAAATCTACAAACGCTTTTGACAACATGGCTCTGATGATACCAAATGATAGAGTCTGAATCTTAGCAGAATAAAACACACATACTACTTTTTTTTTATAGCAAGGGTAAAATAAACTCCTCAACCTCCTCCAAAGTGGAGATTTTATTATCAAATCATTCCCATGTGTCTATTTAGTGTATAAATGGTCTCGTTTATAACAATAGGTGACCATAACAACTATTACATAATTAGATGGTTGGTTCAAACCATCTTCATAACTATCTTCACAACTTCAGTCACAATATATCCATCAATCTCTCAAGAGATCTCCATCCCTAACTCCACTCAATTCCCCTCATCTCTCACACTCACATAGACTTCTATAATTAGTCTACTTAGTTACAAAGCCATCATTTAATTTACTAATTATTTATGATCACAAGTAAGAGTTATTTCATTAAACTCCCCCACTAACCAATACTAGTGATCCCATAAGACCATTATCATCTTCGGTCTTTTCTGGTCTCGTTTTCATCTTCAGTCTTCTACGATATTTGGTCTTCATCCTCAATGTATTTCATCTCATACCTGCAATAGAAAGTGTTTTTTGAAGTCCATATGAAAAGATTACCATCCACCGGAGTACATGGGTCGTCAACCATTGTATCCGCTAGTTCTCTAGGAAACATTTTCTCGTACATGGTTCATCAACCATTTTTCTATCGCATGTCTGCATATATGTACCTTTATTCCCCCTACATCACCATCATCATCGTCCTCATCTTGGATTTTTGAAATACCCATTGTTAGCGCTAGAAGTTGACTCTTGACTGCTAAAGAGTCAACCTAGCACACCTTGTTTCAAAATGCTCAATAAGGGTTTAGATTTAAAATGTTTTAGAGTGGCTGGATCAACACGAAGATAGTGAGATGACTACAAGTCAGTAGCTAGACAGTGGGCATGGATTCCATTAAAAACAGCAAACATATCTCAACATTCTATGGGCAACAGGTCAGGCTAATAAAGCTTAGATCAATTACATTGTTATAGAGAAATGGAAAGAGATAGTGTGAGAAACAAAATTGTAAGACAATTAAAGAGCACCCTGATCTTTAATATATCTAACAGTGGATGAATAATTCAATATTCATAAACTCTTTCTAATTATGAATTAAAGACTCGAATAAGTCCATGGAAAAGAATACAACATACCCTACATTGCAGCGCTCTCAACACAGAAAATGCATACATATATCCTATAGCAGCATAGCATATTCCAGTAGAAGAAAAAGAAAATGATTTACATAGAAATAAGAGAACAAACTAGCCATACAATTTATTATCTTTTGAGATCTTTACACACAAGTCTTGAGACAAGGATGAAAGATATTACAGGAAGCCCCAATCTGACAGATTGAACCTCATCTCTCTCTTAGTCCCTTGGACCGAATCCCCTCTACTTTTACATATGATTTTCCATGAGCTTTATAGATCTATGAGATAACAACTAGATCCTCAAAGTTTGGATCTAATCTACTCAAAATAGACATAGATGACACCTCCTAGGGTCGAATTTGCACTTAGTCATATCAACAAGATTACAAAAAATCTGGAAAATCAGTCACATACCTAAAATCTAGGGTTTGACATTTAAAGCATTAAATACATTCAAATCAAATCAAATATTTGATGATATTTAGAAAAACTATCCTCCTTGAAAATCCATGTGTCTTCCTGATTTGACACCTCCTCATGGCACGTGTGGAATCGAACTAAGGGCTAACTGTCTCATTTCACAGTATATGGCGAATTTCTGAAAAATGAGTTGTAAAGATCTGCATGTATCTCCAAAACCATGACACTTATGTCAAAACTAAGGGAGGTTTTTGTATATGAATTTTTTCTTGAGAAAAACCTCTTTAATTTTTTCAATATACCTTTCCATCGCCTCATAATATGTGCCCAAAGAATATGACTAAAACAGGAAAATTCTTGTATTTCAAATCTGAAAAATGAGTTGTAAAGATATGCTTGTATCTCCCAAAAAATGATACATGTGTAAAACCTGAGGGAGGTATTTGTATATGAGATTTTTCTTGAGAAAAATCTCTTTCAGTTTTTCAAACTATCTTTCCATTGCCTCATAGTCTGTGCCCAAAGAAGATGACTAAAACAGGAAAATTCTTGTATTTTCAAATCTGAAAAATGAGTTGTAAAGATATGCTTGTATCTCCTGAAAAGTGACACCTGTATAAAATTTGAGGGAGGTTTTTTGAGATGAGTTCATTCTTGAGAAAAAACTCTTTCAGTTTTTTAAAATACCTCTCCATCTGGTCAGATTCAGAGTTTGAAATTAACTACAAAAACATTCATTTCGAGAAAATCCCTTGTTTTATGTGTGGAGAGTTGCGGGAACTTCCTGTAGCGACATACAAAAAACCAGTTTTGAACATTTTCGATGTCTTTCTTCACCTAGTCTGCAGCTGACCATAACAAAAATAAGCATGATACCTTATAAACGAGAAACAAAAAGGTTATCCCATAATCCATCATCATAAATCACAGTTTTTAGGATTTGTATAAGAGGTGAAGTTCTCAAATTGACAGATCTCCATGAAAAATAGATGAAGCTGCTTCAGCCAGCAAATCCAAACTATTTCTTCTAGTCTGCTAGGATTGAGAACGAGTTTGCATTCTTGTGAACGTATCCCCTTGGTGGCTTGGCACTTGGGCGCTACGCTTGGGCTTGACTTGTGTCTTGACTAATGATGTGTTGGTAGTTGGCACTTAACTTCGACAGCTTGTGGACTAATTGGAGATTGGACCTGTGGGCCCAATATTATTTTTGCGAAATTTATTAATAAAAATAAATAAAAACCCTACATAAAGGTCGGGGAGCGAAATTGGCTTAAAAACCAATTTAAATTCAAAATTTTTCAAACTTTGAATCTTTCCCAAGAGAACCTGAAGATCTTAACCAAAAATGTGAATCATGAGCATTTCCTACCAAAAATTGATGAAGGAGATACCGGAAGTTTGATCCGGATTATTTTCGGCACGAAATAAGAGCGGAGATATAATAAAGAAATGTACAGAGATATCGTGGATATCAAATAATATAACAGAAATGTATCAGAGATGCAACCATAAACATAAAGATAGAGTAATATACAATTTTCTATTAATGAGCGAAAATGTATAGACTATAAAGATACAGAGTGAAAGACTCGCTAGAATGGTGGAAACTTATCTCTGAGAAGAGATTTGAAGGCTACTCCCATTCACAAGAAGATGATTGTTATAATGAGGCTTCAAAGGCCTTTTTAACATAAGTAAAATCCAAAACCCTAACCCCAGAAGATGAAAAGCCAAAAGGTTTTCGGGCCCCAATGGGGGTAGTTGATACGTCAACTTCTTGAGGGTGTAACTTTTGCATACGATCTTTGTTTGGGGCCTTCGATACACCGTTGGAAATATCTAACCGAGAAGAACAAATTTCGATTGGCCCAGGTCAGTGCCTTTGGCAATCACTTGGGCCCCAAATCGCCAAAAAACGTCGTTTAGGGCCTCAAAATGGCCCCGGAAGTTTAGAACCCAAAAAAATGTCAAACAACTGCCAAGATGGAAAATTGTTTTTCGAGCCCATGGAATAGGTGGGTGGCCACCGATATCCACCTGGATCAATCCTCCCTCATTAGTAATCAATGGTCTCCATTGCGTTGAGTTCTCGAGGGAGAGGGGGAAGCGTTTACTAAATCTAAATCTTGATGAGTTGTTTGCCTTGATGGAGACGTCACGTTGCTTGGTTTGTGGAAATATGTCACAAACCTATTGTTGGCGGGGTTGAATCTATTCAACCAATCGAGTTGCATGAGATGTTTGCGTTCACAAGGAATATTTGTGCTTTGTTGCAGTCTTGTCGACCCGCTTTTGTTGGATAGAAGGTGCTTGGATCGAGACTATAGTCGTTGTAATATCCTTATGTTCACCTTTTGAATAGATTGTGAAGAAGCTGAATTTTGTAGTATGAGATACTACCTTGTGGAATTGTTTAGGTGGGACAATAGTTGGAATTACCTCTGGTATTCTGTAGAGATGACCCCCCAAAGTAACAATGACACTACGGGGTTGAGACTCATAAACAGCATGGCACTTCCACATATATGGTTGGCCCAAGAGAACATCACAAACATCCAGTGGGGAAACATCACATAATACCTCATCCTTGAAGGGTTGGATGTCATATAACAATCGACACTTTTGGTTGACATGAAGATCTCATCCCTGGCGAAGCCACCTGATGTTGTATGGCTCCGGGTGTGGTGTTGTCGACAATCCCAACTTTTTTACGACCTCTGCTGAGATGATTTTCTTTTGGCTTCCGCTATCAACAATAAAATGTAGTGGGGTCCCCTTCACCCACATCTGTGAATGAAAAAGGCACTCACCCTCTTCAGAATCTGTTGGTTCTTCTGGTTGAATTTTTGTGGTCGCGACAATAGCAGTGGGGTTTGCATCGATGATCTATCTTTTACCAGTATTTTCATAATCATATTCTGAATCAGGGTTCGGCTCCTTATCTTTGATATCAGCCACCAATGAATTTTTTTAGCGACATTCATCAGTGTTGTGCCAGGTTATTTTGTGGAAATCGCACCATTTTCCAGTGTCCTTCTTCGTCTTCCCGTGACCCTTTTTTTCCTGTGGCCTAGAATGGCTTTCAGGAATTTTTTTGTTAGGGTCATCTTTCTCATACTTTGGTTGTTGCGGATTTAAAGATATGAACTCCCGTTTGTTCTAGTGCTTAAACTTCTACTCAATTTTAACAGCATATCGATAAGCAGAACCAAGTGACGATATGTCAAGAAAATCCATTTCAATTTGGATGTATCTGTGTAGAGCCCCGCGGTATTTTAGAACCAAATGTCATTCGGATTCCTTGATACCCAGCTTGGTGCACAAGGTATCGAAGGTATTGGTGAACTCCGGAACTACTTGGCCCCTTTATTTCCGCAGTTTGGTCCATCTCATATACTAGTCCTCATAGTTTCCAACAGGGTAATATTGTTCCTTCACCGCATCCACAAAAAAATCTCAAGTGGGCTCGACCCCATATATTCCAAAGTCCTATGTGGAACTTTTCTCCCAATAAGTTTCCCACCAATGTTTGACATGGGGGAGTGCCTTAAGGAGTGCGAAGGTGATCCTTTCCCTTTCAGAAAAATGGTGAACAAAGAAATAACCTTCTAGCATATTTAACCATTTGTTTAGGGCATCCACATTTATCTGACCTTCAAATACGAGAATATCAAAATTAACATGTAACTTGAAAGGTGAGGTGCCTCCAAATTGGTCGCTTTATGAAGACGCATATGTTTTTATCGCCATTCGTTGAAGGATGTGGACAAAATTCTCCATCATTTCGTCCCTCTGTCACGTGAGAGCTTGCTAAGGCAACAAATTAATAGAATCTTTTGCTCCATCGTTTTTATTTTATTTCGTCATGGAGGGTTTCTTGGGCGTGCGAGAGCGATTTTACTCAAGAGATACAATCTCGATACCCAACTTGTTATACTCGTATCTCATTGGGGACATGCACTAAAAAACGATCGAGAGCAACCTGCTCTAATACCACTGATCTGGATTATTTTCGGCACGAAATGAAAGCGGCGATATAATAAAGAAATGTATAGAGATATTATGGATATCCAATAATATAAAAGAAATGTATTAGAGATGCAACCATAAACACAGAGATACAGTAATACACAATTTTCTATTAATGATCGAAAATGTACAAAGACTGTAAAAATACAAAGTGAAAGACTCGATAGAGTGGTGGCAACTTATCTTTGACAAGAGATGTGACGGCTACTCGCATTCGCAAGAAGATGATTGTTATAATGAGGCTCCAAAGGCCTTTTTAACAAAATTAAAATCCAAAACCCTAACCCCGGAAGATGAAAAGCCAAAAGGTTTGCGGGCCCCAATGGGGGTAGTTGATACGTCAACTTCCCGGGGGTGTAAATTATGCATACGATCTTCGTTTGGGGCGCTCGATACACCGTTGGAAATATCTCACTGAGAATAACGACTTTCAACTGGCCCAAGTCGATGCCTTAGGCACACACCTGGGCCCCAAATCTCCAAAAAAAAAAAATTAGGGCCTAAAAATGGCCCTGGAAGTTTGGAACCTGAAAAACTGCGGAAAAACTACCAGGATAGAAAATTGTTTTCCGAGCCCGTGGAATAGGTGGGTGGCCACCTATATCCACTTGGATCAAAGTTCCCATAGCGAAATGTTTTCCCTAAAATTGCTCAAGACAGAAAGGGTGCTAACATGGACTCCACCGGGGATGGCATGCTCCCTGTGAGCTACCAAGAACAAGCAAACATGTTCCTTATCCATTGGGCTATGGATTCATTCGCCACCTTCCAAACCTCTACAACTTATTCAAATTCTGAAAACACTTTGCTAAAAACAAAATATATTGTTGCATACTGTAGTCTGCCCATATTGTATAAACTGAAGCAAACCAAATGCTCGGAAAGAAAGCTTATTCATCCTACACTACTCTACTCTAACCAACTCTCCAATTTTCTCAACTAAAAGAAAATTTCCATAGCAACCATGAAAGTAGCTTCACAACTGATAGAATCACATGTCTACAATTGATTAATGGATAACAACAGCCATAAATTCTTTGGAAAACCATACTCACCTTCAAATGCCAGCAATATGATGAAATCTGAAATCTTTAAAGAATTTAAAAATTAAGACTCCAACATTAGTGCTACTGGGTCTTCAAAACCAAGATCACAAACCTATTGATCTGGATGAGATGACTACCATTGCATGAATTCTCTTTTGCTGAGAAAAAAGTGACCTCTTTGCTCCTTCAACAACAACAACCCTTTCCCATGATGATCAGGAGCAACAAAATTTATTTGATCATGCAGTACAAATCCCTGACCAAAACTTGAAAACATATAATCCTGGAGATCATCATAAACCAAAAAAGGTTGTTGATTTCCAGTATGAACAGTCGGGCGCTTTGGAGCAACAGTTGTTTCCTCAACAAAATAATCATGTGACACTTCAATAGTAGGATTAAAAGGGTTCCTACTATGATCGGCTAAAAACTTTCCACAAAGAAAATTATCCTTTGAAAAATAACCCTCATGATCATCCTCATAAACACAATCGGCTCTTGGCTCATAACTAGAAAAATAGTTAATTGTGTTTGTAAATTCACCTTGCTGGTATAAGTTATGAGCATATACATCTACATTCTCATTAGTAGAAAAAACAATTTAAGACCTAAAAAAGAATTGAAATCTGAAAATGATGCAGAAAGTTGTCCCAAATATGACTTATGTTCATAAACATCCTCCTGTCCATATCCTTCTTCTATTTGATCTGCATCCAAATCTGATTCATGTTGCTCATAAGCTTTACTTTGTTCAAAACTTTCATCCCAAAATTGTTTTGGCAGCCTCCCATAGGCTCAAAAATTCTCCTTGATCTCCTCAACATTAGTAAACATTTGTTCAAGGGATGAAGATTTCCTCTCTCTGAGGTAAAGGAATGAGTCATGATGTTGAGCTAGTGTATAATATAACATGGAAGCAGTTTCAGAAGGTCAAATATCCAAAGGCATATTGCAATAAAAACTGTGAAACCTCTTGTAGAATGTAGCAAGGGCTTCTTCCTTCCATCTTCTCATATTATTAAGTTCGATCAAATACTGATCAACAGATTTGTTTTCACCCCAATATATTAGGAATACACGATGAAAATCACTCCACAAAAAAACAGAACAAGACTTCAGATTTCTAAACCATAAAGCAGCATCCTCGACCAAGGATTTGGAAAATAACATCAAGATAACATCCTCATGCATGATTTCAAAATTATCAACGAAATCCTCAAAAGCTTCCATGTTTTTTTCAGCTGTAATATGATCATTTCCTTTGAACGCGGGAAGGTATTCAAAAAAAATGGGAGGGTAAGCATTTAGAATATGAGGCAACTTGAGAGGTTTAAAAAAATCTCTGATGCTTAATTGAGCTTTAGTAGGTTGAATGCAAAGGTCAACTCATTGATTGCAAGGTTCAAAAGGGACCTCAGAAGGTATATCAAATTCGTAATCCACAAGTTTACAATATGAGTCAACTTTAGGATAAATTGGAACATAGACCTCAGCTTTATCAATAGGTTCACATGATGGGATTAAATCAAGGACAATAGTGCATGAAGAGGACAAATCTTCATTACCCAGGGGAGAATATGCATTTGTAGACTTACAATCATATGAATAAACAAAGCATAGGATAATCCTCTTTACATGCAAAGGGAAAGGCAGGAACGAGTTGATAAAGAAGAAAAAAAGTTCATGGAGAAAGATAATGAGCTGATACCTTGTTTTTCCCTTCCATGCTTTCATTTTTCTGTCAATAAGATTATTCCTCCAGTGAAGTCTTAGATTGTGGAGTCGCCAGGTGAATGATATGAAGTCTGAAATATGTTCACTTCTTATTCACCATCAAGAAGAGAATATGATCAATGTCCTTCTCCCAGGGAAGATTACTTTGTTTCCATCCCCGACAATGGCGCCAAAAGATGTTAGTGCTAGAATTTGACTCTTGACTGCTAAAGAGTTAAGCTTATCACACCTTGTTTCAAAATTCTCAATAAGGGTTTAGATTTAAAATGTTTGAGAGTGGTAGGATCAACACGAAGACAGTGAGATGACTGCAAGTCAGCAGCTAGCCAGTGGGCATGGAGTCCATTAAAAACAACAACCGTGTCTCAACATTATATGGGCAGAAGGTCAAGTTAATAGAGCTTAGATCAATTATAGTGTTATAGAGAAGTGGAAAGAGATAGTGTAAGAAACAAAATTGTAAGACAATTAAAGAGCAGCATGATCTTTAATATATCTAACAGTGGATGAATAATTCAATATTCAGAAACTCTTTCTAAATATGAATTAAAGACTCGAATAAGTCTCTGGAAAAAAACACAACATACCCTACATTGCATCCCTCTTAGCACAGAAAATGCATACATATATCATATAGTAGCATAGCATATTCCAGTAGAAGAAAAAGAAAATTATTTACACATAATTAAGAGAACAAATTGACCATGCACTTTATTATCTTCTGATATCTTTACACAGAAGTCTTGAGACAAGGATGAAAGATATTACAGGAAGCCTGAATCTGACAGATTGAACCTCAGCTCTCTCTTATTCCCTTGGATTGAATCCCCTATGCTTTTACATATGAGTTTCCATGAGATTTGTAGATCTATGAGATACAAACTAGATCCTCAAAGCTTGGATCTGATCTACTCAAAATAGACATAGATGACACTTCCTAGGGTCAAATTTGCACTTAGTCATATCAACAAGATTACAAAAAATTTGGAAAATCAGTCCCATACCTAAAATCTAGGGTTTGACATTTAAAGAATTAAATGCATTCAAATAAAATCAAATATTTGCGGATCTTTAGCAAAAATATCCTCCTTGAACATCCATGTGTCTTCTTGACTTGACACCTCCTCATGGCACGTGTGGAATCGAACTAAGCACTAATTATCCCATTTCACAGTATATGGCGAATTTATGAAAAATGAGTTGTAAAGATCTGCTTGTATCTCCCAAACCATGACACCTGTGTCAAAACTGAGGGAGTTTTTTGTATATGATCTTGTTCTTGAGAAAAATGTCTTTCAATTTTTCAAAATATCTTTCCATCGCCTCATAATTTGTGCCCAAAGAAGATGGATAAAACAGGAAAATTCCTGTATTTTCAAATCTGAAAAATGAGTTGTAAAGATCTGTTTATATCTCCCAAATAGTGATACATGTGTAAACAATGATGGAGTTTTTTGTATATGAGCTTGTTCTTGAGAAAAACCTATGTTATTTTTTCAAAATACTTTTCCATCGCCTCATAATATGTTCCCAAAGAGGGTGACTAAAATAGGAAAATTCATGTATTTTCAAATCTGAAAAATGAGTTGTAAAGATCTGTTTGTATCTCCCAAAAAGTGATACCTATGTAAAAAATGAGAAAGTTTTTTTTGAGATGAGCTCGTTCTTGAGAAAAACTCTTTCATTTTTTAAAAATACCTCTCCATATGGTCAGAGTCAGAGTTTGAAATTGATTGCAAAAATAGTCATTTCCATAAAATCCCTTGTTTTCTGTGTGGAGAGCTGCGGGAACTTCCTGTAGCGACATACAAAAAACCAGTTTTGAACATTTTTGATGCCTTTCTTCGCCCAGTCTACTACTGACCATAAAAAAAAGAAGCACGATACCTTAGAAACGAGAAACAAAAAGGTTATCCCATACTCCATCATCATAACTCACAGTTTTTAGGATTTGTATAAGAGGTGAAGTTCTCAATCTGTTAGATCTCCATGAAAAACAGATGAAGGTGCTTCGGCCAGCAAATCCAAACTATTTCTTCTGGTCTGTTGGGATTGAGAACGATTTTGCATTCTCGTGGGCTTATCCCCTTGGTGGCGTGGTTCTTGGGCGCTACGCCTGGGCTTGACTTGTGATATGTTGGTAGTTTCCGCTTAACTTCGACATCTTGTGGACTAATTGGAGATTGGGCCTATGGGCCCAATATTACTTTAGCCAAATTTATTAATAAAAGTAAATAAAAACCCTGCATAAAGGTCGAGCAGCAAAATTGGCTTAAAAACCAATTTAAATTCAAAATTTGTGAAACTTTGAATCTTGCCCAAAAAAACCTGAAGATCTTAACCAAAAATGTGAATCCTGAGCATTCCTACCAAAAATTGATGAAGGCTCTACTAGAATTTCATGTAGCGAAAGTTTTTCCCTGAAATTGCTCAAGACAGAAAGAGTGCTAACACACGTAAACATGCTCTTGATGTTCCTGCATCAAGCCACATGTTTGCACAACAAATCTTTAGCATTATATCAATGTTGCTAAAATTAGAAATGCCAAAGGGGCTTAACTAAGGGTTAGACTCCATTATTTTCAAGATGGAGACATGTTGACCAATTTTTTTGTAAGGCATTGTCCTCCAAAGAAGCCTTGGAGATCATCAAGACCATCAATATTCCACAGGGAATATTAACTCAATGAAAGTCAACATTAAAAAGGAATTTGTGCTTCACTTTAATTGTTTTTCTCACTCCCAAGACATGAATGAAGAACGTAGGATGGACAGGCAAACCTGTGAGGATGTGGCCCCACATATATTGTCTATCACTCAAACAAAGCTTTGTGACCGACATTTAACAATAGAAAAGTTGTTTGTGGCCCTTTTGAAAATCATTGATGATAAGGCACTAGGATTGTATGGCTTTCATGTGATTTTTACAAAGACATTTGGGACTTTATCATCCCAGACTCATTGCAAGTATATAGCGAAGCAATGAGAAAAAACCATTGGGTGGAATTTTAAACAAGGGTATTAATGTTTTATGGGAAAAAACCATTGAGTGGGATTTTAAGGGATTTTAAACAAGGGTGTTAGTGTTTTATGAAAAAATAAACCATTAAGTGAGATTTTAAACAAGGGTATTAGTGTTTTATACTTATTGTTAGAAATCCAAAATTAATCACAATCACAAATTGGAGGCATGTATGTTACTAAATGTCTATTACAAGATTCTAGCAAAAGAGATTCCACTCGAAGTTGAGCAAACTTCTAAAAGATTATCCAAC
>JASDQU010011235.1:213913-286574 GCA_032191745.1 Picea mariana
GAGTGAGAAAAACAATTAAAGTGAAGCATAAATTCCTTTTTAATGTTGACTTTCATTGAGTTAATATTCCCTGTGGAATATTGATGGTCTTGATGATCTCCAAGGCTTCTTTGGAGGACAATGCCTCACAAAAAAATTGGTCAACATGTCTCCATCTTGAAAATAATGGAGTCTAACCCTTAGTTAATCCCCTTTGGCATTTCTAATTTTAGCAACCTTGATATAATGCTAAATATTTGTTGTGCAAACATGTGGCTTGATGCGGGAGCATCAAGAGCATGGTTACGGGTGTTAGCACTCTTTCTGTCTTGAGCAATTTCAGGGAAAAAATTCCGCTACAGGAACTTCTGGTAGCGCCTTCATCAATTTTTGGTAGGAAATGCTCATGATTCACATTTTTGGTTAAGATCTTCACGTTTTTTTGGCCAAGATTCAAAGTTTGACAAATTTTGAATTTAAATTGGTTTTTAAGCCAATTTTTCTCCTCGACCTTTATGCAGGGTTTTTATTTATTTTTATTAATAAATTTGGCTAAAATAATATTAGGCCCACAGTCCCAATCTCTAATTAGTCCACAAGATGTCGAAGTTAAGCACAAACTACCAACATATCACAAGTCAAGACACAAGTCAAGCCCAAGCGTAGCGCCCAAGCACCACACCACCGAGGGGATAAGCCCATGAGAATGCAAAATCGTTCTCAATCCCAACAGACCAGAAGAAATAGTTTGGATTTGCTGGCCAAAGCAACTTCATCTATTTTTCATGGAGATATAACAGTTTGAGAACTTCACCTCTTATACAAATCCTAAAAACCGTGATTTATGATGATGGAGTATGGGATAACCTTTTTGTTTCTCGTTTCTAAAGTATCATGCTTCTTTTTGTTATGGTCATCTACAGACTGGGCAAAGAAAGGCATCGAAAATGTTCAAAACTGTTTTTTTGTATGTCGCTACAGGAAGTTCCCACAACTCTCCACACATAAAACAAGGGATTTTTTGGAAATGACTATTTTTGTAGTCAATTTCAAACTCTGACTCTGACCATATGGAGAGGTGTTTTGAAAAAACTAAAAGATGTTTTTCTCAAGAACGAGCTCATCTCAAAAAAACTTCCTCATTTTTTACATAGGTATCACTGTTTGGGAGATACAAGCAGATCTTTACAACTCATTTTTCAGATCTGAAAATACATGAATTTTCTTATTTTAGTCATCTTCTTTGGGAACATATTATGAGGCGATGGAAATATATTTTGAAAAAATAACATAGGTTTTTCTCAAGAACAAGCTCATATACAAAATACTCCATCATTGTTTATACACGTGTCACTATTTGGGAGATATAAACAGATCTTTACAACTCAATTTTCAGATTTGAAAATACAAGAATTTTCCTGTTTTATCCATCTTCTTTGGGCACAGATTATGAGGCGATGGAAAGATATTTTGAAAAACTAAAAGACATTTTCTCAAGAACAAGCTCAGATACAAAAAATTCCCTCAGTTTTGACACATGTGTCATGGTTTGGGAGATACAAGCAGATCTTTACAACTCATTTTTCAGAAATTCACCATATACTGTGAAATGGCATAGTTAGCTCTTAGTTTGATTCCACACGTTCCATGAGGAGGTGTCAAGTCAGGAAGACACATGGATGTTCAAGGAGGATAGTTTTTCTAAATATCCTCAAATATTTGATTTTATTTGAATGCATTTAATTCTTTAAATGTCAAACCCTAGATTTTAGGTATGGGACTGATTTTCCAGATTTTTTGTAATCTTGTTGATATGACTAAGTGCACATTCAACCCTAGGAGGTGTCATCTATGTATATTTTAAGTAGATCAGATTCAAGCTTTGAGGATCTAGTTTCTATCTCATAGATCTATAAATATGATGGAAAATCATATGTAAAAGCATAGGGGATTAAGTCCAAGGGACTAAGAGAGAGCTGAGGTTCAATCTGTCAGATTGGGGCTTCCTGTAATATCTTTCATCCTTGTGTCAAGACTTTTGTGTAAAGATATCAACAGATAATAAGGTGCATGGTCAATTTGTTCTCTTATTTCTGTGTAAATCATTTTCTTTTTCTTGTACTGGAATGTGCTATGCTAATATAGGATATATGTATGCATTTTCTGTGTTGAGAGGGCTGCAATGTAGGGTATGTTGTATTCTTTGCCACAAACTTATTCGAGTCTTTAATTCATATTTAGAAAGAGTTTCTGAATATTGAATTATTCATCAACTCTTAGATATATTAAAGATCATGGTGCTCTTTAATTGTCTTACAATTTTGTTTCTCACACTATCTCTTTCCACTTCTCTATAACACTATAATTGATCTAAGCTCTATTAGCCCGACCTTATGCCCATAGAATGTTGAGACATGGTTGTTGTTTTTAATGGACTCCATGCCCACTGCCTAGATGCTGACTTGCAGTCATCTCACTGTCTTCGTGTTGATCCTACCACTCTCAAACATTTTAAATCTAAACCCTTATTGAGCATTTTGAAACAAGGTGTGATAGGCTTGACTCTTTAGCAGTCAAGAGTCAACTTCTAGTGCTAACATATTTTGGCACCGTTGTCGGGGATGGAAACAAAGTAATGTTCCATGGGAGAAGGACATTGATCAGATTCTCTTCTTGATGGTGAGCATGAAGTGAACATATTTCAGACTTCATATCATTCACCTGGGAACTCCACAATCTAAGACTCCACTGGAGGATAATCCTATTAACAGGAAAATGAAAGCTTGGAAGGGAAAAACAAGGTATCAACTCATTAGCTTTCTCCATGAACTTTTGTTCTTCTTTATCAGCTCGTTCCTATCTTTCCCTTTGCATGTAAAGAGGATTGTCCTATGCTTTGTTTATTCAGATGATTGTAAGTCTACAAATGCATATTCTCCCCTGGGTAATGAAGATTTGGCTTCTTCATGCACTATTGTCCTTGATTTAATTCCATCATGTGAACCTATTGATAAAGCTGAGGTCTATGTTCCAATTTATCCTAAAGTTGACTCATATTGTAAACTTGTGGATTACGAAGTTGATATAACTTCTGAGGTTCCTGTTGAACCTTACAATCAACTAGTTGACCTTTGCGTTCATCCTACTGAAGCTCAATTAAGAATCAGGGAATTTTTTAAACCTCTCAAGTTGCCTCCTATCCTAAATGCTTACCCTCCCATGTTTTTTGAATACCTTCCTGTGTTCAAAGGAGATGATCATATTACAGCTGAAAAAACATGGAAGCTTTTGAGGATTTCGTTGATAATTTTGAAATCATGCATGAGGATGTTATCTTGAGGTTATTTTCTAAATCTTTGGTTGGGGATGCTACTTTATGGTTTAGAAATATGAAGTCTTGTTCTATTTTTTCGTGGAATGATTTTCATCGTGTATTCTTGAGATATTGGGGTGAAAACAAATCTGTTGATCAGTATTTGATTGAACTTAATAATATGAGAAGAGGGAAAGAAGAAGCCCTTGCTACATTCTACAAGAGGTTTCACAGTTTTTATTGCAATATGCCTTTGGAGATCTGACCTTCTGAAACTGCTGCCATGGTATATTATACATTAGTTCAACATCATGAGTCGTTTCTTTATCTCGGAGAGAGGAAATCCTCATCCCTTGAACAAATGTTTACTAATGCTGAGGAGATCGAGGAGAATTTTCGAGCCCGTGGGAGGCTGGTAAAACAATTTTGGGATGAAAGTTTTGAACAAAGTAAAACTTATGAGCATCACAAATCAGATTTGGATGCAGATTAACTAGAAGAAGGATATGGACATGAGGATGTTTATGAACATAAGTCAGATTTGGGACAACTTTCTGCATCATTTTCATATTTCAATTCCTTTTTAGGTCTTGAAATTTTTTTTTCTACTAATGAGAATGCAGATAAATATGCTCATAACTTATACTAGCAAGGTGAATTTACAAACACAGTTTACTATTTTTCTAGTTATGAGCCAAGAGCTGATTGTGTTTATGAGGATGATCATGAGAGTTATTTTTCAAAGGATAATTTTCTTTGTGGAAAGTTTTTAGCCGATCATATTAGGAACCCTTTTAATCCTACTATTGAAGTGTCACATGATTATTTTGTTGAGGAAACAACTTCTTCTCCAAAGCGCCTGACTGTTCATATTGGAAACCAACAACCTTTGTTTGTTTATGATGATCTCTAGGATTATATGTTTTCAAGTTTTGGTTAGGGATTTGTACCGCATGATCAAATAAATTTTGTTGCTCCTAATCATCATGGGAAAGGGTTGTTGTTGTTGAAGGAGCAAAGAGGTCACCTTTTTCTCAGCAAAAGAGAATTCATGCAGTGGCAGTCATCTCATCCGGATCAACAGGTTTGTGATCTTGGTTTTGAAGACCCAGTAGCACTAATGTTGGAGTCTTATTTTTTAAATTCTTTGAAGATTTCAGATTTCATCATATCACTGACATTTGAAGGTGAGCATGGTTTTCTAAAGAATTTATGGTTGCTGTTATCCATTAATCAATTGTAGACATGTGATTCTATCAGTTGTGAAGCTACTTTCATGGCTTCTATGGAAATTTTCTTTTATTTGAGAAAATTGGAGAGCTGGTTAGAGTAGAGTAGTGTCGGATGAATAAGCTCTCTTTCCAAGCATTTGTTTTTTTTCAGTTTATACAATATGGGCAGACTACAGTATGAAACAATATATTTTGTTTTTAGCAGTGTGTTTTCAGAATCTGAATAAGTTGCAGAGGTTTGGAAGGTGGTGAATGACTCCATAGCCCAATGGATAAGAACATGTCTCCTTGTTATTGGAAGCTCACAGGGAGCATGCCATCTCCAGTGGAGCCCATGTTAGCACTCTTTCTGTCTTGAGAAATTTCAGGAAATTTTTTTGATATAGGAACTTTGATCCAGGTGGATATTAGTGGCCACCCACCTATTCCACAGGCTCGAAAAATAGCTTTCCATCTTGGCAGTTTTTCGACAGTTTTTTAGATTCCAAACTTCTGGGGCTATTTTTAGGTCCTAAACAACGTTTTTTGGGGATTTGGGGCCCAGGTGCGTGCCTAAGATACTAACTTGGGCCAGTTGAAATTCATTATTCTCAATTAGATCTTCCCAACAGTGTATCGAGCGCCCCAAACAGAGATCATATGCAAAAGTTACGCCCCCGGGAAGTTGACGTATCAACTACCCCCATTAGGGCCCACAAACCTTTTGGTTTTTCATCTTCCGGGGTTAGGGTTTTGGATTTTTCTTATGTTAAAAAGGCCTTTGGAGCCTAATTATAACAACCATCTTCTTGCGAATGCGATTTTCCGTCACATCTCTTCTCAGAGATAAGCTGCCACAATTCTAGCGAGTCTTTCACTTTGTATTTTTACAGTCTTTGTACATTTTCGATCATTAATAGAAAATTATGTATTACTGTATCTTTGTGTTTATGGTTGCATATCTAATACATTTTTTTTATATTATTGGATATCCATGATATATCTGTACATTTCTTTATTATATCGCCGCTCTCATTTCGTACCGAAAATAATCCGGATCAGTGGTATCAGAGCAGGATGCTCTCGATCATTTTTTAGTGCATGTCCCCGACGAGGTACGAGTATAGAAAGTTGGGTCTCAAGATTGTCTCTCTTGAGGAAAATCACTCTCGCATCCCCAAGAAAACCTCCATGGTGGAAGAACAAAAAAGCAACGAACGAGAAGATTCTATTAATCCGTTGCTTGAGCAAGCTCTCACACGACAGAGGGACAAAATGATGGAGAATTTTTCTCACATCCTTCAACACATGCTGATAAAAACAGACGCGTCTTCATCAAGCAACCAATTTGGAGGCACCTCACCTTTCAAGGTACATGTTAATTTTGATATTTCCGTATTTGAAGGTCAGATAGATGCGGATGCCCTAGACAAATGGTTAAATATGCTAGAAGGTTATTTCTCTATTCACATTTTTTCTAACAGGGAAAAGATCACCTTCGCACTCCTTAAGGCTCTCCCCCATGTCAAACATTGGTGGGAAACTTACTGGGATTTAATTTCCACAGAGGAGTCTGGAATATATGGGGCCGAGCCCACTTGGGATTTTTTGTGGATGCGGTAAAGGAACAGTATTACCCTATTGGAAACTATGAGGAATAGTATATGAGTTGGACTACACTGCGGAAAAAAAGGGGCCAAGTAGTTTCAGAGTTCACCAATACCTTCGATACCTTGCGCACCAAGCTGGGTATCAAGGAATCCGAACAACATTTGGTTCTAAAATACCACGGGGCTCTACACAGATACATCCAAACTGAAATGGATTTTATGGACATCTCATCACTCGGTTCTGCTTATCGATATGCTGTTAACATCGAGCATAAGTTTAAGCACCAAAACAAATGGGAGTTCATTTCTTTAAATCTGCAACAACCAAAGTATGAGAAAGACAACCCGAACAAACAACTTCGTGAAAGCCAGTCTAGGACATAGGAAAATAAGGGTCATGGGAATATGAAGAAGGACACTGGAAAATGGTGTGATTTCCACAAAATCCCCTGGCACAACACTAATGAATTTCGCTCAAAACAATCATTGGTGGCCAAGATCAAAGACAAGGAGACGAACCCTGATTCAGAATCTGTTTATGAAAATACTGTTAAAATACAGATCATCGATGCAAACCCCACTGCTATTGTCGTGACCGCAACAATTCAACCAAAAGAACCAATAGATCCCGAAGAGGGGGAGCACCTTTTTCATTCACAGATGTGGGTGAAGGGGACCCCGCTAGATTTATTATTGATAGAGGAAGCCAAACGAAACTCATCTCAGCAGAGGTCGTCAAAAAGTTGGGATTGTCGACAACACCACACTCGCAGCCATACAATATCGGGTGGCTTTGACAGGGATGAGATCTTCGTGTCAGCCAAAAGTGTCGATTGTCATACGACATCCAACCCTTCAAGGATGAGGTATTATGTGATGTTTCCCCACTGGATGTCTGTGATGCTCTTTTGGGCCAACCATATGTGTGGAAGCGCCATGCTGTTTATGAGTCTCGACCCTGTAGTGTCATTGTTACTTTGGGGGGTCATCTCTACAGAATACCATAGGTAATTCCAACTATTGTACCACCTAAACAATGCCACAAGGTAGTATCTCATACTACAAAATTCATCTTCTTCACAATCTATTCAAAAGGTGAACATAAGGATATTGCAATGACTATGGTCTCGACCCAAGCACCTTCTATCCAACAAAAGCGGGTTGACAAGACTGCAACAAAGCACAAATATTCCTTATGAACACATATATCTCATGCAACTTGACCGATTGAATAGATTCAACCCCAACAACAATAGGTTCATGACATCCTTCCACAAACCAAGCAAAGCGACGTCTCCAACAAGGCAAGCAGCTCATCAAGATTCAGATTCAGTAAACGCTTCCCCCTCTCCCCCGAGAACTCAACACAATGGAACCCATTGCTTACTAAAGAGGGAGGATTGATCCAGGTGGATATCGGTGGACACCTACCTATTCCACGGACTCGAAAAATAGTTTTCCATCTTGGCAGTTTTTCGATAGTTTTTTCGGGTTCCAAACTTCCGGGGCCATTTTGAGGCCCTAAACGACGTTTTTTGGGGATTTGGGGCCCAAGTGACTTCCAAAGGCACTGACTTGGGCCGGTCGAAAGTTGTTCTTCTTGGTTAGATATTTCCAACTGTGTATTGAAATCCCCAAACAAAGATCACATGAAAAAGTTACGCGCTCGAGAAGTTGACGTATCAACTACCCCCATTGGGGTCTGCAAACCTTTTGGATTTTAATCTTATGGGGTTAGGGTTTTCGATTTTACTTATGTTAAAAAGGCCTTTGGAGCCTCATTATAACGATCATCTTCTTGCGAATGTGAGTAGTCGTCACATCTCTTCTCAGAGATAAGTTTCCACCATTATAGCGAGTCTTTCACTTTGTATTTTTACAATCTTTGTACATTTTCAGTCATTAATAGAAAATTGTGTATTACTGTATCTCTATGTTTATGGTTGCATATCTGATACATTTCTGTTATATTATTGGATATCCACGATATCTCTGCACATTTCTTTATTATATCTCCACTCTCATTTCGTGCTGAAAATAATCCAGATCAAACTTTCGGTATCTCCTTCATCAAGTTTTGGTAGGAAATGCTCAGGATTCACATTTTTAGTTAAGATCTTCAGGTTCTCTTGGGAAAGATTCAAAGTTTGACAAATTTTGAATTTAAATTGGTTATTAAGCCAATTTTGCTCCCCGACCTTTATGCAGGGTTTTTATTTATTTTTATTAATAAATTTGGCTAAAATAATATTGGGCCCACAGGCCCAATCTCTAATTAGTCCACAAGTTGTCGAAGTTAAGCGCCAACTACCAACACATCATTAGTCAAGACACAAGTCAAGCCCAAGCACCAAGCCACCAAGGGGATAAGCCCACGAGAATGCAAACTCGTTCTCAATCCCAGCAGACCAGAAGAAATAGTTTGGATTTGCTAGTTGAAGCAGCTTCATCTATTTTTTATGGAGATCTGACAATTTGAGAACTTCACCTCTTATACAAATCCTAAAAACTATGATTTATGATGATAGAGTATGGGATAACCTTTTTGTTTCTCGTTTCTAAGGTATCATGCTTCTTTTTGTTATGTCCAGCTGCAGACTAGGCGAAGAAAGACATCGAAAATGTTCAAAACTGGTTTTTTGTATGTCGCTATAGGAAGTTCCCGCAACTCTCCATGCAGAAAACAAGGGATTTTCTAGAAATGACTGTTTTTGTAGTCAATTTCAAACTCTGACTCTGACCATATGGAGAGGTATTTTTAAAAACTGAAAGAGATTTTTCTCAAGAATGAACTCATCTCAAAAAGCCTCCCTCATTTTTTTATACAGGTATCACTTTTCAGGAGACACAAGCATATCTTTACAACTCATTTTTCAGATTTGAAAATACAAGAATTTTCTTGTTTTAGTCATCTTCTTTGGGCACAAATTATGAGGCGATAGAAAGGTAGTTTGAAAAAATGAAAGAGATTTTTCTCAAGAAAAATCTCATATACAAATACCTCCCTCAAGTTTTACACATTTATTATTGTTTGGGAGATACAATCATATCTTTACAACTCATTTTTTCAGATTTGAAAATACATGAATTTTCCTGTTTTAGTCATATTATTTGGGCACATATTATGAGGTGATGGAAAGGTATCTTGAAAAAACGAAAGAGGTTTTTCTCAAGAAAAAACTTATATACAAAAACCTCCCTCAGTTTTGACACAAGTGTCATGGTTTTGGAGATACAAACAGATCTTTATAGTTCATTTTTCAGAAATTCACCATATACTGTGAAATAAGACAGTTAGCCCTTAGTTTGATTCCACACATGCCATGAGGAGGTGTCAAATCAAGAAGACACATGGATTTTCAAGGAGGATAGTTTTTCTAAATATCATCAAATATTTGATTTGATTTGAATGTATTTAATGTTTTAAATGCCAAACCCTAGATTTTAGGTATGTGACTGATTTTCCAGATTTTTTGTAATCTTGTTGATATGACTAAGTGAAAATTCAACCCTAGGAGGTGTCATCTATGTCTATTTTGAGTAGATCAGATACAAGATTTGAGTATCTAGTTGTTATCTCATAGATCTATAAAGCTCATGGAAAATCATATGTAAAAGCAGAGGGGATTCAGTCCAAGGGACTAAGAGAGAGCCGAGGTTCAATCTGTCAGATTGGGACTTCCTGTAATATCTTTCATCCTTGTCTCAAGGATTCTGTGTAAATATCTCAACAAATAATAAATTCTATGGTCAGTTTGTTCTCTTATTTCTATGTAAATCATTTTCTTTTTCTTCTACTGGAATATGCTATGCTGCTATAGGATATATGTATGCATTTTCTGTGTTGAGAGGGCTGCAATGTAGGGTATGCTGTATTCTTTTCCACAGACTTATTCGAGTCTTTAATTCATATTTAGAAAGAGTTTCTGAATATTGAATTATTCATCCATTTTTAGATATATTAAAGATCATGGTGCTCTTTAATTGTCTTACAATTTTGTTTCTCACACCATCTCTTTCCACTTCTCTATAACAATGTAATTGATCTAAGCTCTATTAGCCTGACTTGTTGCCCATAGAATGTTGAGACATGTTTTCTGTTTTTAATGGACTCCATGCCCACTGGCTAGCTGCTCACTTGTAGTCATCTCACTATTTTCGTGTTGATCTTGCCACTCTAAAACATTTTAAATCTAAACCCTTATTGAGCATTTTGAAACAAGGTGTGCTAGGCTTGACTCTTTAGCAGTCAAGAGTCAACTTCTAGCGCTAACAATGGGTATGTCAAAAATCCAAGATGATGATGATGATGATGGTGATGTAGGGGGAATAAAGGTACATATATGCAGTAGAAAAATGGTTGATGAACCATGTACGAGAAAATGTTTCCTAGAGAACTAGCGGATACAGTGGTTGATGACTCATGTACTCCGGTGGATGATAATCTTTTCATATGGACTTCAAAAAACACTTTCTATTGCAGGTACGCGATGAAATACATTGAGGACGAAGACCAAATATCGTAGAAGACTGAAGATGAAAACGGGACCAGAGAAGACCGAAGATGATAATGGCCTTATGGGATCATTGGTATTGGTTAGTGGGGGAGTTTAATGAAATAACTCTTACTTGTGATCATAAATAATTAGTAAATTAAATGATGGCTTTGTAATGAAGTAGACTAATTATAGAAGTCTATGTGAGTGTGAGAGATGAGGGGAATTGAGTGGAGTTAGGGATGGAGATCTCTTGAGAGATTGATGGATATATTGTGGCTGAAGTTGTGAAGAGAGTTATGAATATGGTTTGAACCAACCATCTAATTATTTAATAGTTGTTATGGTCACCTATTGTTATAAACATCTAATTATGTAATAGTTGTTGTTACGATCACCTATTGTTATAAAAGAGACTTTATACACTAAATAGACCCCTCAGAATGATTTGATAATAAAATCTCCACTTTGGAAGAGGTTAGAGGAGTTTATTTTACCCTTGCTATAAAAAAAAAGTAGTATGTGTGTTTTATTCTGCTAAGATTCAGACTCTATCATTTGGTATCAGAGCCATGCCATGGTGTCAAAAGCGTTTGTAGATTTCTTTTGAATTGTGCTGCTGCAAAATCTAGAGAGGACGTGAGGCGATCTCAGTGAAAGAAAGGGCTATCCGTGAGAAAATTTGCACACCAGATGAAGAGTTTGATCTGTGCGCCTGCATGAGGAGACCTGCACAAGCCTAGAGCCGAGCAGAGAGCATCGAAGACAGAGAAGGATTATTGGTGTGTGTGCAATACTATACTCCCAAGTAGTTGATTGGAATTGCGAGCGACTTGAGTAAAGAAGAGATTGCAAAATAGAAGATTCTCTTGGGTGGATTTTTTTGAAGCACGAAATTCATCTCTGTATTTTGTATATATATGATATTTTAGCAGACAATGGATGCGTCTAACTGGAAATTGCACGCATTAAGCAGTTTTGTCTCATGTGGTTTCAATTGCATGCAAAAGATCTGATTAAGAAAATTTCCTGATCAAGAAAACTTCCTGCTGAAGAGGAAAGGAGGCCCCATGTGAGGGAGAAGTGATGAGAGATCGTCATATACCCAATAGTCATACTATGTAGATAAAGCACATATCTGCTCAAAGAGTGTCTCTCCCAGATCAATACAAGAAAGCGTAAACCTGTAGATGAGCGAGTAAAACTTTTGAAGATCGCTGCATACAGAAGATCTATTTCGTCACTAATACCGAGTTCTGGACTATCACTGCAATGGGGTTTGAGAGGTTACATCATTTATCCCCGTGACAGCATTTGAAAAAGTTAATCCCAATATTGGAACGGATTTCATTTCCCTGGTATTGGACTATGCCTCGAATCATCCAAACGATCTCATTATGTTTCTGCTCATAAAGTTTCAGGGTCCGATTTTCATCACAGTCAGGATCTATGCTGGTTAATACAGAGAATTGATGTGAGGTTCATTTCAGATACACCTGGTGGTTTCAAGCAAATTTAATGCTTAATCTTGGAAATGTGAATGGTATGTGTGCTATTTTTTCTTGCTGATATTCTGGTCATCGTTGTTTGATGCACTTTAAGTTAACACTCTCACGTGCTATTCAACTGAATGATCCGATGACTAAAATCTAGGTGTGACAAGAGGTAATTTCTGGTTGGTTTCCATCAAGTTTTGTGGAGATATGTGAGCGTGTTCTAGCAACAAGATCTGATTCTTTTGATGGTTGGTAGGTTTTGAAGGGAATGTTGATATTTTCAACTACCAATTAAATCCATTGATTCCTTGGTAGACTTTGAAATTGCTTTGAGAATATCAGTCAGGTTCTGCTTTTAAACCATGGGTTTATTCCCCGGTCTTTAGAAAAACAAATCAAGATCAAGAAATGCATGTATTATCTGAAAACGACGGTTGTTGTCAAGAGCATCCAATCTCTAGAGTTGGTTCCTTCTACTTCGTCAAAGAAAATGTTGTGCTGGAGCTGTTGATGATGGAGTACATCGAAACGTTGTTAAATGGATATACAAAATTACAGAAGCGAACTAGAGGAGCTAATCAAGTCTGTGCAGGGTCAAACTTTCGTGGAAGATACCAGTCGGCGCAATGGTGATAGATCTTGATTTTTTTTTAGAAGTCCCCAGTTTTTAAAAAACTCCACGATCTAGATCCCTGGATACAAGGGTATCACTCTCTGTTTCATCATATATATTTACGTTGAGTCCGTTTATGGAATCCAGATTATTGATATGGTGACCGGTGTCAGATACAATGAAAATTCCACAACTGAATTTGTGGGCTCCCAACGTGGGCCAGATTTTGATTCAGTCGAAGTATGGAGATGTGCAGTTGAACAAAGGAAATCAAAGCTCTTTGACTCCAAGAAAAAGAGGTAAATAATGTCTGTTATGCTTTAATTATAAAGGAAGTCCAATGCTCCAATTAAATTTTAGTAAATGTTCTGAATGATGATAATCGAGTCATAGTATAGTAAAAGGCTCATACTGAGTACAAAGTTTAGTGAAATGGAAAACATGATTTAAGTGTCAAATGAGTGAAGGGGTCTCATTGCAAAAATGACTTGGGTTAAAATTCCATTTAGAGTGTGCCAAGTGAGTTATGAATGTAAGGAATCAAAGAGTTTGACAATAAAAGCAAAACAAAACAAAGTCAAGTTGAGATGGAGGAAATGAATGTATTTAAGAAAGACGGTCCTAAAAGTGTCTAAGTGTTTGAGTGGAGTCAAAATTAAGATTTTTTGTTTTTTTCAATAAATTTTTTTATTTATTATTTATTTATTTTGTGTGTGGTAATAATCAAACTCCAAGTTGAAGATTGAAGATTAATTTCAAGAGTCATGAAAAATTAGTTGATGTGTAATGAAGGGTGCATGATTGGTGTTCTTTGACACCCTAATAACCTTAACAAATTAGGTTGAGTTATGTTATGAGAGTTTTGTTAGAAATTGAAGTCAAAAAGTCAATGTTGGAGTCAAATTGAGGTTGGAAGCAATAGTTGATGTAAAAAGATGAAGTCAAAAAGTCAATGTTGGAGTCAAATTGAGGTGGGAAGCAATAGTTGATGTTAAAAGATAAAGTGACGAGTCAAGTTAAAAATTGAGCATAAGTGTACATGTGGCTAGGAGATTTTGGTTGTCATTAAGTCTTATCAAAATTAAAAGTCAATCTTGTCAAGTCAAGTAAAGTGTTAAATATTGTCATGAACATATAGCAATGCAAGTCTGGTTTAAAGAATTGAGTTTTCATTGTAGTGGTATTTAGTTTGGCCAACTATTGTGACAAGTTTGCATCTATGTTGGAACTGGACATTCTGACACTAGAAAATGTTTGCAAGAATCATTTAGTACTAGAAAAAATATGATGAAGACATGAAGAATATCATGATGAATATCTCAAGCAAGCTATGACAAAAGAAATAGGCTTCGACAAGACAATGCAGTGGAAAGAAGATTGGTATAGAGGAAAGGATGCATACTTCATAAATATGACTTAAAGAGAAAATAGGATTTGTGGCAAAAACCCTACATCAAGAGAAGCTGTAACAAAAGACAACTTCTGACTAAGGTTGGGTAGAAGTTGTTGAGACAACTCCAAAATCATGACATGGATAGAGTTGTCTAGAGAAAAGAGTAGGTGAAGCTCTTGATAGGAAGCGAGAAATTGTAGAATCCTACAACTATGGAAACTTATGAGCAGAGGTAGCTCAGAAGGTTCTAGCAGAAGGAATAAGGAATAACAAAATACCAAGTTCAAGAGAGAATCTTGGAGAGGTATTGTGTAGTAGGGTTGGACATACTTGTTGTTGAATTTTCAATAAGCTAGGTTAAGCATGTAGCTCATATCAATTTTGCATTTGTCTTAACCATAAACAAAAATGTTGCAGCAACCAAGATCACAAGAAACAATACCATGCATAAGAACATAAGAAGTATCCTTGGAAACCCTTCTCAACAAGGGAAGAAAACCCAGCCAAATCCTTTGCTATATTCTTCAAGAGAAATACCTTCACCACCAAGATAAAACCTAGAACACAAGAGGGTGCTCAAACTCTAGAAGACTAGTGCCCAAGAGAGGTGTGCACTTTTTCCAAGAAGGTGTACTTGCTGAATTTTCCAAACTCACATGAAAGATATATTTCCTCAACGGGGAAATTACCTTAACTTATACTAACCTGAACCTATCAACAAAAGTGTCTATTGGCACAACAGGGCCGACCTCACTAGCTTATAATATAATTAATATTAACTAGATTAATTATCTTTTACATTAATTACCAATTACATTAAGGTGGGGCCGACTTGTACCCTTTACATTACAATTAGGGTTACAGACAGGTCTGATTCTTGAACAATATAACAAGGGATCAGATACACCCACTAGTGCTCATCCACTAGGGACACATCCATAGGGATGTCCATATCTCTGGCTCACTGCATTACATAGAAGGACCACTTCTTCACACGTTGAACCTGTGCTCGTCCACAGGCATGTCCACAAGCACGTGCACTCAACATATCTTCATTCTCACTGCATTACACAGGAGAGTCATCTGGAGTTTCTCATGAACTCTTCAACTCAGAGGAGGCTAATACATCATCTTCATTTCGGTTCTCATGATGATGCACTCAACACTTTGGGATTTCACACGTTCACCTTGTTCTCAACCACATGCACGTCCAACTCAACAGATCGCCTTTCCCATAGAATAATCATCTGGAGTTCTTCTCAACTCTCTGTATGGAGGAGGTCATCTCTATGTTCTAGCTTTGTCTCAAATAGGAACCACACACCCTTCTTAGGGGCTTTCTCTCAGGTTTGTAAGATGGAGAAAGTCTCACATGGCTGCAATGATCCACATATCCCAGGTTTGTAAGCTGGAGAATGTCTCACATAGCTGCAATCAACAACACTCCCTCTTAGCTAAGGAGGATTTCTTCATCATGCAAAGTATCACACGGATGTACTTTGAACTTTATCTTGGCTGGAGTCATCAACACTCCCTCTCAACTAGGGAGGCATTCTTCACCAAGTTATTTTGGTGAATATGTCTGCAATATGCTCATGTGTAGGAAGGTACTGCATGTGTACGATTTTCCTCAGCATCATATCTCCGATATAAGGATATTTCATCTCATCGTGTTTGGATCCATTAGGAAACACTGGGTTCTCAAGGAGCTTTACACATGGCTCTTGGTTTTCCTCATAGGATCCATCTCATGGTCAAGTAAATCTGTCAAAAGCTTTTGAAGCCATATGGCTTCTCTCATTTGATGCTATATACTCTAATTTTGTGGTACTCAAGGCCACAGAGTTTTGTTTCCTATTGTATCAGGAAATCATGGCAAACTTCACGGTAGAACAAAAATTGAATGTGCTCTTTCGGTCCACTGTACTTTTCTGCTCAATCTGAATTGGCATATCCTGCAAAATCAAGTTCACACTGGAGGTATATCTCAGGCCATATCTAATTGTGGCTCATATATATCTCAATACATGTTTTTCCGTTGTCTAGTGAGTCTGTCTTGGTTGACTCATGAAATGAATAAGCACACACACTGCATGGCATGAATCAAGTTTGGTGTTTAACCATATACATCAGTGATCCAATCAACTGTGGATCAATCTCGTCTGAATCATCATCAATCTTTTTCTTTAAATCCATAATGGTGGATTTTGCATTCTTGTCATACTGA
The DNA here is from genome assembly GCA_032191745.1 of Picea mariana. Lineage (NCBI taxonomy): Eukaryota > Viridiplantae > Streptophyta > Pinopsida > Pinales > Pinaceae > Picea > Picea mariana. The sequence goes on from JASDQU010011235.1 coordinate 230,252, forward strand.
ACTTCTTTAATATTTTCATTGTATATTTTCCTTGACTCAGGAAAATCTCATCGGTCCTATGTCATACTTCTTGTCCCAAGAAGTAGTGCATCATACTCATATTCTTCATCTCGAATTTAGAAGTCAAGGATTACTTCTATCCAACAACAAGGATTTCTGAATAAGTCATCAAAATCAAGCTCTCGTCACCAACACTGTAATAATATAGGTTTGGATCAACAACATTCTTGTTGAAATCCAAACTCATCAAGAATCTATCTATCTGATATAGTTTCCAACTTATGGATGGTAGTACGGATGGAAGTGTATCAGGTTTATTGGATCAAGTGTCTCATCATAGACAACTTCCTCTGTTTGCGAGAAACCTCTGGCTATAGATATTTTTTTGTATTTCTCGACACTTCCATCAGCTGAATGCTTGATCTTATAGACCCACTTGGAAGTTACCACAGACTTCCCTTCTGGTCCTTGAATAATATCTTATACATCATTCTTTAATATATACTGGTATTCTTCTGTTATGAAATCTTGCCATACATGTTTTCCTGTTGCTTCTCTAAGACAAGGAGGCTCAAAATTGATGAAGTGGCTCATGACTGAAGGATAGCTCGAAAATCTCTTTTTCTTTCTCGGGATGTGCCTTGAGAGGCTTGTATGTTTCTCTGCCTCTTGTAGAGTGAGCCTAGGCATGCCTTTTATGCCTTACTGCAATATCTCTGGACATATCAACTGGAGCAACTGGATCAACTGGAATAATGTCTTTCTCTCTCTGAAATGTTGAAGGGGGAGAAGGTATTGTCTCACTATCAATATCCATATGAGATTCTTTGGATATTTGAAAGGATATCTCTTCTTCAAGGACAACATCTTTGCTTGTCTCAATCTTTCTATGACCAGGGATGTAGATCTAGAATGTCTTCAAAGATTCACTGTTTTATCCTATAAATGTATCCTTTCTCCCTAAAGGGTATAGCTTGGACTTCTTCTCTTTGGGTACATGAAAATACACTGGGAACCCAAATATTATGAAGTGTTCAATCTTAGGCTTCACTCCGGTGAAGGTTTATTTGAGAGTTATGTTTTTCAAAGTCCGATGAAGACTCTTGTTCTGAACATATATTGTGTCATGCATGCTTTTTCCCATGGAATCATAGAAAGATTCTGATCACGCATTATTGCATTGGTTGTCTCAATGATGGTTCTATTCTTCCTCTTTCTCAAATAGTTTTGACTCCCTCTGAGTCAAGTGAATCCCTCTGAAGGATGAGCATCTTCCTTTTTTCTTAACCTGTTTGGAACAATAAAACAAGAAGAATCAAAACAAGAATATCTCCTAAAAGCGAATAATGGGTACATCTCTATAATCAAAACAATTTAAGGATTGTTGTCACAACTACAACACCTACTTGTAATGTAGGAAACTTTATAAATATAGGTTATAGGAATGCCAATTACAACAATCAAACCCAGAGTCTTCACTTACAGTTTGTTGTTCCTTTGAATGCACTAAGATCCCTCTGGATCCAAGACTTCAGCAAAAGGTTCCTTTGTCCTACAATTACCCTCATGACAATGATACAAATAATATATATACAAGTGGATACCTGAGGGCACTGATATGTTGATGTCTTCATTTCTTTAAGGTCTTGTTTTCCAAGAACTGAGTTTGCTTGAATCATCAAGCTTTCCTCCCATTATGATTTTTCTCATTTTTGGATTCTTCACAAACCCTTGTCAACTTGGATAGTAAACCTAATGGCTAGGCTAGGCTAGAAATTTTAGGTATAGTTGGAATTATGACTGCCAACAATAAGCCTTTGAAAGATAGGAGAAAACTGGTGAGCTGAAGAGCTCCTTCAAGAAATTGCAGAAACCCTAATTCCAAAGTTTCTACACAAATTAGCGAAACCCTAGGGCCAAAAAGTCAAAATGCTCGAAAATGCAATCTGAAGCTTGATGGAGGTGCACTGAAGGAGGCCACATAGTCCTATGGTAATTTTATCCCCAACGTCCAAGTTCCAAGTGCTGAAACACTCAAAATAAGAGGGTCGTACAGATTTTCTGGAAACCCTAGAAGGGCCGTACGGTTTTGCAGAAGAGGAGGGATGATTGGAAAAATCTTGTAGCTTGTGCAATGGGTTCTTCAAGACCTATGCTCTGATACCATGTTGATTTTTCAATAATCTAGGTTAATCATGTAGCTCATTTCAATTTTTCATTTGTCTTAACCATAAACAAAAATGTTGCAACAACCAAGATCACAAGAAGAAGCACCATGCACAAGAACAAAAGAAGTATCCTGGTGATACAAAAAGATCTTTTAAATGACAATGGTTGAGTTATTAAGCATGTGTTGATTAACCAATTAGGAATCTTACTGAAAGACGAAGAATTATATAAGAAACATCACAACCATATGCACATATACAGATCTGAAATAAAGAAAGAAGAACAACAAACCATAGAACACCAAAGTGATAACGGAGTTCGGTAATCTCATCTACGTCTCCGGGCCTTTGTCTCAGTGGGTGAGGCTTTATTATTTCTATTAAAAGCTTTAAAATGACATCACAACAGTGCCAAAAGGTTATAAAATTGATCTGGTCTTGTTCTACCAGATCTTTAGAACCCAACAAAAGAAATGGCACTAAAATCAGATGACCGGAGCTCCCAGAAATGGCCCACAAAGGTGCGCTCCTCAATAGCTTCCCTACATAAAAATGGCTTTGGATTGGAAAATATTCAACATAAACCTTCTCTAAATGTCCTTTCATGGCCTCAAGAAGGCCTGGTTTATATAGATCTGAATTTGGTAACCATATCCCAACTTCCCCCCAAGATCCGGCCTCAAGAAGGGGCCAATATCTTCCAATAATGACCAAAATGTCCAAAAACATGCCTATAAATCAATAAAAATCACTATACTGAAGTGAAAAACCCAATTTATAGCTAATATTGGGCGCAACCCCTTATGCACTAGCCCCTATTCATATTAGGCACCTACATGTGTGTCAACCCTTGGTTAGGGAAGAAAGGCAAAGTATGAACTGCGCAGAAGGCATAGTGACTGAGAATGGGTCGAAGTGGTCGAAGAAGAATGAAAGAAGGAGTGAAGTAAGGGAAAATGAGTCGTGGAACGAGAAGATCGAGGAAGATAGATTATCAAGGAAGATGGATCGTGGACAACTCAACAAGTGGAAAATGCCACCAACGGATGCTTTGGAGCACTGTGCGGGAAAGAAGGAAAAAGCCTTGAAAACACGGGTCAAGTTGATCTAGGGTTTTAGACACCTAGGTTTTTGGGATCTAGGGTTTTGAAACCTAGATGTTTGTCATGTAATGTATAAATAAAGGTCTAGAGGACCTGGGATGGGTTGGTTCTAAGTTCTTCATTGTGGGTTAAGGCAATGATTATTGTTGATCACATGAGAGAAATAATTGTGTTGTGAGAATACTGTTGTATTGTAAGATCTTCATCTCGGTGCGAAGATCAACCTTGCAGCTAGATGCACAAGGAGGGGACAGAAGAAGGGAAAGAGAGAGAGATCTGCAAGCTAAGTGCATAGATAGAACTATATGTTTTCCTATAATATATCAAGAAACATAGTTCTGTGGACGTATCCCTAGGGAGAGGGTGAACCACGCATATCTTGTTGTTATGTGTGATTGATGATGTGTGCTTTTCCTTCTGTTATTCTTTTATTGCATTATTGTGCCAGATCTGAGATACAGTTGTGCGAAGTAGACTTAAGTTGGTAAAGGAATAATTAGATCTCTGTGTGTTGTTCTTTTGAATCCACTTGCATTTCCTCTAGTTGTAGACACCTGTGTCCTGCAACCCCCTATTGCTACTTCGGGTGAGACTGCATCTTCCCTGAAGGTGTTGTCGAAAGGGCTAGTAGTTAGGGCTTGTTGGTGCACTGTTAGAGTTGAACCTTGGGTCTATCTCCGTGCCAACAAATGGTTCTTTTTCTGGGACCAAAATCTTCTTGAGGGAATGTCAAGGTGGTTTCCATTGAAGACAAAGATTCAGAAGTGGATAGAAGAACAAGAGAAGGAATTCACTAAGGCTCATAAAAAAAACTGTAATATAAGTACAGAGGATTGGTTGGGAAGGTATATGTTTACCGATATACACGAGATTTTCTTTGGAGGAATTCATAAGGAGTTATACGAGTGGTTAGCCAAATTAGCAGATACCCAGTTTGAGATCGGATCTAGACCACCTGTGGTTTGGATGTTGACGTTGATCAAGAAGGTCAAGAGAGTTGATAACGCCATGTCAAGAGAAGTATATCACTGGTTTGATAGCACTATTGGAGGGTACATTACCGAGTTTGCTATTGAGAGAGTAGAGTCATATAGCCAAGCAAAGAGGTATTTCTTTAAGGGACCGAGAGGAAAATTTTTACACTTTTTGAAATTGAAGATCAAGATGCTATTGCATGAGAAGAACATCTTGAATATACAATAATTGGTCGGATTGAAGAGCTAATGTTCAATAACTCAAACAATGACAACGACACAGAGGTTGGACATACATGTAGTGGGAGAACCTTCATAGAGGTTCCTCTGGTGAACCTATTTGAGTAGAACCACGAACAACTAGCACAAGACAAAGGGTTCTACAGTGGAGAAGAAGAAGAGTTATTGAACAAGGAATAGTCAGGATCCACTGGGGTAGAGGAAGAGAATACTGAATAACCTCTTCGAGACGAACCAAAAACTTCAGGAATTGCATCGATTTTTGAAGTAAGTACTATTAATCATCTTGTTGCTTTAGCAACGTTAAGTAACTAGAGTAGCCAGCGCTATCAGAGCACTCAGAGCACTATTACCAACAGTTCATCACATACTTAGTCAAGAACCCTAGGAAGATCTATGGTAGATGAAATGAGGCTACCTATATTTAGAGGAGATGGATTTGAAGATCTTGATCAACATTAGTTCTTATGCGAAGCTACATGGAGTATTAAGTAAGTCAATGACAAAGTTGTTAAGAGATATCAGTTTAGTACTACCTTAAGAGACAACGCACTGAGCTGGTACATGAAGTTTTTTAAAGGAGTTGCACAACCTAAACCACTAAATGATATCAAGATTGCATTGAGTGTAGAGTTCAAGAAACCCAAGTCGGAGTCAAAGTGCATTACAGAACTGAAATAAATCAAGCATAGAGTAGTTGAAAGTGTTTGGGAGTTTGAGCAGAGGTTTAAGACCTTGACAGGATGTTTGAGTTTTCAGATCCCAAAAGATCAGAACAAAGAATGGTTCACTGATGCCCTCTTACCACATATCAAAGTTCCTCTGATGCAACAGAAGGTTGCTTCACAGGTTGAAGTGTTGGATATCCCCATAAAGCTAGAATCGACCCCTCAAGGAGAATCCGGCTCAGGTATGAGTCAAATTTTGAGTCAACTAACTAGCTTATCTCTACAGGTCGAAGATATGAAGAAAGACAAGGGAAAAGATAAAAGACAGGACATATGGTGTATCAGATGCAAGTCAGAAAGCCATGATAAGGAGCATTGTCCCCTATTTCATGAGTACTTGGCCTCTGGAGCTCCGATCCCTTTGAAGTAGGTTACTCTACCCCGGTGCGAGGTATGTAGAAATAGACATCGCCCTGGTGAATGCTATTACATAAAAAAATATGTCTAGACGCCTACAAACCTTTACTACAAATTCTGTAAATTTGGGCGGCATGAAGAGAATGACTGTAGGGATTATGACCTCTTGCACGAAATATAGAGATACATATAGGATTCAAGGTGAAGTACAGGAGGAGGGAAATTCTACGCAATTTAATTCTCCAGGAAGAGGAAACTTTAACCCTTGTGGTGGATTCAGAGGAAGAGGATGAGGAGGAGGCATGGGTCGAGGTTGAGGTCAGATCATTTGTTATAATTGTGCACAACCAGGACACTTGGCAAGGGACTGTCAGAACCCTTGTACCACTTGCAGTTATTGCAATTCATTTGAACATGTTATTAAAGATTTCCCAGTGCTATTAGCCAAACTTCAGGAGAGACGAGGAGGAAACCATCAAGTAAAACTAATCTCAGTAGAACCTCATGGAGAGGATCCCAGAGTCACTATTAGCACTAGAGGAGGTGCGGTTACAGGTGAAGACAAAGTGACACTAGGAAAGACTATAGAAGAATCAAGGGTCAGAAGAGCTGCATAGAAGACACAAGTGTTTGATCCAAGGGAATAAAATCAGAAGTTTGAAGAGGCAAGAAAATAATTTGGAAAAGATCAGGATTCTTCGTCAAAGACACAACCAAAAGTGAGAGAATGTGGAATGCCTTTGGAATTTGATCATTCTTCTTCACCCAGAGAGGGAAAAGAGGTAAGCAAGTTTATGGAATTCTTATGTACTTGCATTAATTTGATTAAGGATGAAAGAGTTGTACAAGAACTAAAACATTTGATCAAACAGTATGAGATAGGTAGGATAGCTCCTCTGCTAAATAAATTAGTACATCAAGTAGCCAAAAAGACAAGGAAAAATAAGGAACTACACCTTAATGCTCAGATTGGAGATTATGACATAGATTATGTGGTCCTTGACTTGGGATCAGAAGTCAATGTTATGATGAAGTAGACCTGGCCACTGATGGGAAAACCTAAGTTGATTTACTCCCCTATCAAGATCAATATGGCTAATCAACAGGCAGTAAGTCCATTTGGAAGGCTGGAGCATGTCCCTGTAGACATCAATGGGGTAAGGACATTTGTAGACTTCGAGGTGATATAGTTGATGATAGCTATCCTTATCTTGCGCTGTTAGAAATTGATTGGGCTTTCAACAATTCGACTGTGGTTGAATTAAAGAAATGAAGAATGACATTCGAAGGTGATGGCCTTAGGGTCATTGCACCTCTTGATCTTGATGAAGGTCACAGATACACATAACCCATAAGAGAAGAAGACCATGCTTATGAACTAGAGAATATATATAAATTAACAACAAGACAACATGATTACATTAATCCTACAATAGATGGGAACTTAAGCTGGCGAAGTGACAATGCATGCTCATCAGATTCAGAATAAGCACTAGAGAACTGTCAGAACAAAATGTATGAAGTTTCTGCACGGAGGTGTGCCAGATTGACCAGGGAAGTTCATTGGATTGGCACAGAAGTAAGAAATCTGCCCACATTTGATGGTTGAAATCATTTAGAAACATTCTTGTCAGAATTTGAAGAAATTGTACCAGTACAACAACGACTGTTGTCACTGAATGAAGCCTTGAAAGCAAAGCCAATGAGATGGTGGGGAACACACAAGAAGAACATCGTGGAATGGGTGCAATGTCACACTTTGATGACAGTGTGATTTTCAGACCAAATCGAAGGGTGTGAAGTTCGATACACGGGTCAGAGCTCTCCGAAGGACCATGTGAAAAATTGTGAGGAGGCCTGGAGAAACATTCCTCAAGAGCAGTGGGTGCATAAATTCATTAACACTTTGGACACAATGCCTATTAATTGGTATCTTCAAGCATAACTGTGCCTCACCACTGTAGATTGGTACAGTATGAATCATAACTTTGTAGCTACATTTTTATTTGAAAGTCAGTACACCACAGTAGATCAAGCTCTACAAGTTGTAAGATATAAATTATTCGAGGATGCACCTAACCTCCCTATGGAGCAAGAAGAGAATGAATGGACTGCACCTCTTTAGAAATTGCAAGGTTGTTACAATATCAATGCTGATGAAGACGATGATCCAAAGAATGTGAACATCACAGAAACTGAAGGACAAAGAGACATAAAAGGACTAGGAGTCGAGCTACCCTTCATTGGACAACCAATCAAAATCAAGAAAGTTAATATTGGAATAGAGCAAGCACCTAAGCTCGTAAACATTGGATATTATTGGGATGATGCCACTATTGATAAGATCACAGAGATACTGCATGAATATCAGGACTTGTTCCCAACCAAGTTCACAGACATGAAGGGCATTGAAGGCCCCATGGGAGAAATGAAGATCCCCTTGAAACCAGATGCAAGGCCAGTCAAGCAGAGACCTTACAGACTGAATCCTGATTATAAACAAAAAGTCAAGATTGAATTAGACAGAATGTTGGAAGTAGGAATCATAGAACCTATTGAAGAATCAGAATGGATTATCCCTATGGTGGTCCAAGATAAGAAGTTAGGAGAGATCAAAATCTGTGTAGATTTAAGGAAGATGCATGATGAATTCTTACATGATCCATTCCCTACACCGTTTACTGATGAAGTGTTAGATAATGTGGGAGGACATGAAGTTTACTCCTTCATAGATGGATTTTCAGGTTATCATCAGATCAAGATTGCTAAGGAAGATCGCCATAAGACCACTTTTGCAACAAAATGGGGTTCTTTCCAGTACACAGTGATGCCTTTCAGACTGAAGAATGCACCAACCATCTTTTCTAGGGTGGTGGTTGAAGCATTCAAGTAATTTTTACATAAATTTTTGGAAGAATATTTTGACGATTGGACTGTTTTTAGCTTATTGCAAAATCATATTGAATGCTTAAGACTAATGTTGGATAAGTGCAGACAATGTCAGATTTCCCTAAACCTGAAGAAGTGTATATTCTTTTTTCCCTTTGGAGTGCTGCTAAGCCATATTGTGTGTAAGCAGGGGTTGCTAGTAGATCCTTCCAAGATTTTCATCATTGTTGATCTACCGCCTCCTACTTCGACTAGACAGCTGCGCACTGCACTGGGACATAAGGGATACTACAAAAAGTTCATCAAGGGATATGCACAGATAAAAAAACCTATGGAGAAGTTATTAAAGGAATATTTTTAGTTCCAATGGTCAGAGGAATGTCAGCAGAGCTTCGACACACTGAAACAAAAAAATGGTCACTGCACCCATTCTGGTTTTCCCAGATTGGAGTAAGGAATTCCATGTGCATGTCGATGCTTCATCTATTGCATTAGGATCAGTGTTATCACAACCAGGAGCAAGAGATATTGACCGTCTATTAGCCTTCGCTAGTAGGAATCTCTCTACAGCTGAGATAATTTACACTACCACTGAGAGATAAGGTTTATCCATGGTGTATGCGCTGCAGAAGTTTCATCACTACTTATTGGGAGGAAATTTTAAGATGTTTACTGATCACTTTGCACTGAAGTACCTAGTCAACAAGCCATTCTTGGGGGGAAGAATATGCAGATGGCTACTATTATTCCAGGAATATGATATTGAGATTGTGGTCAAGCCAGGGAGAATGAATAAGGGACCTGACCACTTGTCCAGGTTAGAACATGGAGAGGAACCTACCAGTTTGGAGGATACACTACTAGATGCACAATTGCTATCCATCAGAAAGGTTGACGATCACTTTGCCGAGATAGTCCAGTTCCTATCAACAGGAATGACACCCTACAAATATACAGTCATTCAGAAGAAACAAATGGTAGTTCGTGCTGCAGATTTTTCACTTATGGTGGGACAACTTTATAAGATGGGACCTGATGAGATCCCAAGGAGATGTGTTATGGAGGCAGAAAGACCACTGATTTTGGTAGAAGCACATGAGGGCATCGCAGGAGGACATTATGCAGGAAAAGAAACATTGCATAAGGTTCTCAGAGTTGGCCTTTGGTGGCCCACTTTAAACAAAGATTATAAGGAATACTACAGAGCCTGTGATGTATTCCAAAGAGTTGGTAAACCTTACAGAAGAGATGAGATGCCTTTAGCACCATAATTAACATTACAAGCATTCGATAAATGGGCCATTGATTTTGTGGGACCTATCAACCCACCGAGAAAGCACACATGAGCTCGTTACATCATCATTACGATTGAGTTTTTGACCAGATGGGCAAAAGCAAGAGCAGTTAAGGACTGCAGTGCAACTACAACTGCACGATTCATATTTGATGATATCATAGCCCGATTTGGATGCCCGAAGACCTTGATGAGCGATCAAGGTACACATTTTATTAATAAGACTATTGAAGCCTTAACTCAGGAATTTGAAGTTCATCATCAGAAGAGTACGCCATACCACCTACAAGAGAATGGAACAGTTGAAGCTTTCAATAAGATATTAGAGACATCACCGATGAATATTTGTAGTGTAAACAAGATGATTGGGATTTGAGAGTACACGTAGTATTATGGGATTATAAACCACTTGCAAGAAGCTGACAATGCAGACTCCCTTTAAGCTAGTCTATGGCCTAGAACCAGTTGTACCTATGGAATATTTGGTTCCTAGTATAAGAATCAAAACATTGACAGATATGGATGACACTAGCACTATTCAAAACAGGCTCGTGTAGTTGGTAGAACTGGAAGAAGACATGTTCATTGCAGGATTCCATCAACAGGTAGAGAAGGAATGAGAGAAGGTCTACCACGACAACCATATCAAAAAGAAAGAATTTAGGTAAGGAGATTTGGTATTGGTATATGACAAAAAGTTCATAAAGCATCTAGGGAAGTTCAGGATGCATTGGCTTGGGCCATATGAGGTTTCCTATGTTACATAAGGAGGAGCTACGCAGTTGAAGACTTTGAATGGAGAATGGAAGGAAGGTTTAGTGAATGAGAGCTAGTTGAAATTATACTATGACAACTAGTTGCCTCGCAACTTTGAGTAAAAGAATAAAAATAAGGGTCTAGGTACCAGGTGCAATTGAAACTGGGTGCCAGACACAGGAAAAACAGTTTGCACAAGGAAGGGAGGGACATAGAAGAAAGAACAGGCTGCTTTGTGCAGTCTAAAGTCGAAGTAAAATAGAAGGTCCAAACCTGCAGTTCCTCGGGATGAGTCACATGTGAGTGTTGGGGGCCTGTTGGCCCTTGGTTAGGGAAGAGAGGCGAAGTATGAACTACCCGTAAGGAACAGTGACTGAGAATGGGTCGAAGTGGTCGAAGAAGAAAAAAAGGAGGAGCGAAGTAAGGGAAAACGATTCGTTGAACGGGAAGATTGAGGAATACATATTAGCAAGGAAGATGGATCATGGACAACTCAACAAGTGAAAAAATTCACCAACGGATGCTTTGGAACACCGTGAGGGAAAGAAGGAAAAAACCTTGAAAACGTGGGTCAAGTTGATCTAGGGTTCTAGACACCTAGGGTTTTGGGATCTAGGGTTTTGACACCTAGACGTTTGTCATGTAATGTATAAATAAAGGTCTAGAGGAACTGGGATGGGTTGGGTCTGAGTTCGTCATTGTGGGTTAAGGGAGTGATTATTGTTGATCGCATGAGAGAAAGCATTGTGTTGTGAGAATACTATTGTATTGTAAGATCTTCAATTGGGTGCGAAGATCAACCTTGTAGCTGGGTGCACAAGGAGGGGAGAGAAGAAGGGAAAGAGAGAGAGATATGCAAGCTAAGTGTGCAGATAGAAGTATATGTTTTCCTATAATATATCAAGAAACACAGTTCTAGGGTGCGCTCCTCAACATCTTCCCTGCATAAAAATGGCGTTGGCTTGGAAAATATTTAGCATGAACCTGCTCTGAATGTCCTTTCATGGCCTCAGGAAGGCCTTGTTTATATATATCTAAATTTGGTAACCATCTCCCAACTTGCCCCCAAGATCGAGCCTAAAAAAGGGCCCAATATCTCCCAATAATGACCAAAATCTTCAAAAACAGGTCTATAAATCAATAAAAATCACTATATTAAAGTGCAAAACACAGTTTATATCTAATATTGGGCACAACCCCTTATGTGCTGGCCCCTGGTCATATTAGGCACCTGCACATGGCCACTTTCTAATCTCTAAACATGCTAGTCACCCTCAACTTTTTTGGCACCTGGTCATGTGGCTTGGCCCATGTGACCAGGCCTTATCCCTTTCCACGCGCAATTGTGATAAGACTTACCCCTTGGTCAAGTGCCCTGGTCGACGAGCTATTCTGATCGACTAGGCACTAACTGTATACACCTACAACAACGTTAAACGCCAGGTCATATGGTTATGGGTGCCAAAAATTGTGGGCTAACAACCACCACCGCGCTCGTAACATACAACTATGGTCACGTTGGAACAGACGTATGGAGATGCGTCGGGGGATGGGGCTAAGCCCTAGCCCTTCCTTCGCTCAGAACTACACACTTGGAAACTTAAATAAAAGTGGGAACATATAAGGTTAAGTTCCATTGTGCGGGTGGGCTGGCTAGCTCGACCCTACTGAGGCGTAGCCCCGAACCGAGGTCGCGGGTTCAAATCCCACAAAATCCAAATAATTTTGCAATGAAACTATCCAATCCATGGGTGCCACGTGGCAACCCATGTCTCGACCATGTGGCACCACACCATTTTTCTGAAACCATGCCATGTGTTGAATGTTGAATGGTCCACTTGTCTGCCACCTGTACCTGCCACACAAGCGCCACATGTCGTACAGATTGTACTGACCTACCATGCAAGTGCTACATGTCGTATAGATTGTATGGACCTACCATGTCATCCGTATGGATGTGCCACATGTCACCACTACAAGGGTGACACATGTCACTCCCTGATTGGTCCCCTATACCTGTCCATGCCAGCAGCCATACACCTAGTCAACCTGCCACGTGTCAGTCCATACGCTCAGTCACTATACAATCAACTTCCAACTATTCCTTCCATGTCATCTATATGGTCGTACGACCTGTACATCCAGCTTTCGCGTGGCACTGTACGGACTGTACAGTCACCATTTTTTTGCCTGTTTGGACAAATGAACAGATCACGATATCAGGATAATATGATGTCTGTTTGATCTCATTCAATTTGCATTGGGTTTGTGTCAACGAGGCCTATGCACACATCCTTTTTTAAGCCATTATGAGAACTTTGATTTTTAGGCCTTTTTGAGCCCCATCAAGCTCCTGGATCCAATTTTGGATCACCTAGGAAACCCTTATCAACAAGGGAAGAAAACCCAGCCAAATCCTTTGCTATATTCTTCAATAGAAATACCTTCACCACCAAGATAAAACCTAGCACACAAGAGGGTTCTCAAACCCTAGAAGACTAGCACCCAAGAGAGGTGTGCACTTTTCCCAAGAAGGTGTACTTGCTGAATTTTCCAAGCTCACATGAAAGATATATTTCCTCAATGGGGAAATTAACTTTACTTATACTAACTCAAACCTATCAACAAAAGTGTCTATTAGCACAACAGGGCCGACCTCACTAGCTTATAATATAATTAATATTAACCAGATTAATTATCATTTACATTAATTACCAGTTACATTAAGGTGGGGCCGACCTGTACCCTTTACATTACAATTAGGGTTACAGGCAGGTATGACTGTTGAAAAATATAGAAAGGGATCTGGTACACCCACTAATGTTCATCCAATAGGGGCACATCCATAGGGATGTCCATATCTCTGGCTCACTACATTACACAGAAGAACCACTTCTTCACATGTTCACCTGTGCTCGTCCACATGCACGTCCACTCAACAGATCTTCTTTCCCACTGCATTACACATGAGATTCATCTGGAGTTTCTTGTCAACTCTTCAACATAGATGAGGCTAATACATCATCTTCATTTCGGTTCTCATGATGATGCACCCAACACTTTGGGATTTCACACATTCACCTTCTGCTCAGCCACAGGCACGTCCAACTCAATAGATCACCTTTCCGACAGGATAATCATTTGGAGTTCTTCTCAACTCTCTATATGGAGGAGGTCATCTCTACGTTCCATATCTGTCTCAGATAGGAACCAAAAACCTTCTCAGGGGATTTCTCTCAAGTTTGTAAGCTGGATAAAGTCTCACATGGTTGCAATGATCCACATCTCCCAAGTTTTTAAGATGGAGAATGTCTCACGTAGTTGCAATCAACAACACTTGTTACTGTAGAGCTTATTTTCAGATCACAATGAGCATGGTGAAGCTCATAAAATAAGAGAGGGAAGTGACTATGGATAGTTAGACAAACGGTTAAGAAGGAAGCCACAAAAAAGTAGCAAAAGGCACAAACTCCATGACAAAAGAAGATGACAGAGAATGTTGAAGCAGATGGAATCTTGGACATGAAATGAAGAAGCAAAATACAAGGGCATAGAAAAGGATATAGCAGTGAAAGAAAATAAACAAGGACAAGGAAGAAAGTTTGATGCAACAAGAACAAAAAGAAGAAGCATGGTTTTTCTACCCCGGGAAACGTGTCACATATTTAGGAAGTTTTTCGGCACATGGTTTTTTGTCGATGGTTTTCTATTTCTGGTTAAGGAATTAGGGTTGTTGACTAATCCAGGTCATTGGGTTAGGGTTGTGGATGCCTCTAGCTCCTATATGTATATTGTATTGTAAACAATGTAACACAATGAATGAATATATAATATGTTGGTTTTCTCGGTTTGGGTTTCCAGGGGAAAAATATCTGTGTAATGTTTGTATTCGCCAGTGTATCTTTTCTGTTCTTTTACTAAAAATCTGTTTGCAATAAATATTGTACAAGGTTACAATATACATTTGGCATCAGAGCTTTGTTGGCTTCAGGGGGATGCCTTTGTGGTCAAGGGTTTGGCTCAGGACTTTGATAAGCCTTGTTACAGTAGGAGGTCTGTGGTATTGATTTTTTAGGTGAAAAGAAATGGCAAGCAATTCAAAGATGGAGATAGAGAAGTTTAATGGGAAAAATTTTGAGTTTTTGAAGCTTAAGATGGAAGATCTATTGGTGGATAGAGATCAGTGGATCGCGATAGATCCAGGTAGTAGTACTGCACCTACAGGAACTTCAATAGATGACTGGAAAAAGTTGGATCGAAAGGAAAATAGCACAATCCGACTGTGTCTCTTATATTTAGTATTACTGAATGTGTCAGAGGAAGGTACAAAAAAGGATTTATGGGATAAGTTGAGGAAGTTGTATCATTCTAAGTCCCTAGTAAATAAACTATTCCTGAGAAAGAAACTGTTTAACATGAGGATGAGAGATGGATACTCGGTGGCAGAGCATTTGAACACCTTCAATACTGTGGTAAGTAAGTTAGTATCTGTTGATATTAAAATTTCAGATGAAGATAAATGTATCGGTTTACTGTTTTCTTTACCAGATTCATGGGATACTTTGGTTGTGGCCATAGTTAGTAATACAAATTCCTTGAAGTTTGATGAAGTGGTCTCATCCTTTTTTTCGTGGGAGATGAGATGAAAGAATATGGAAGGACTGAGCACATACACATTATTTGCAAGAGGACGCTCCTAGGAAAGAAATATATTTAAGTTCTCAAGTGGGAGATCTAAGTCTAAGGGTAGATCTAAATCTCCCAGAAAGTTTGTAAAGGTATGTTGGAGATGTGGAAAAGAAGGGCACTACCAGAAGCGGTGTAGATCCAAAGTTGAGAAAAAGAAGGGATCTGAAGAATCTCCTTCTAGAGAAGAAAATACCTCCAAGGAATTATTGGTGGAGGCAGTGGGTATTGCATGTTACTTGGTCAAGAGATCACCTTCATCAGTGTTGGATGAAAACACTCCACAAGAAGTATGGACTGGTAAGAAACCTTCTCTCACACATCTCAAGGTATTTGGATGTGATGCATATGTTCATGTTCAAAAGGAAAACATGAGTAAGATAGATAAGAAGGCTGAAAAGTGTATCTTTATTGGATATAAGTATGGTCTCAAGGGTTATAAGATTTGGAACCCAAAAACTAAGAAGGTAGTGTATAGATGTGGTATTTAGAGAAATGAAGGATGTTTTTAAACAGGAAGTCATACCAAGTAAGGAAGAACCAGAGAAAATAGAGTATTATTTAAAGGATGATGAGTTAGACTCTACAGAAGAACATGAATTAGAAGAAGAGAATCTTCATACTCCATTATTGAGGAGATCGGTTCAAGAAAGAAGGCTACCAGAAAGGTATACTCCATCTGATTTCTGTTCAAATTTTTCTTTCTCTATTACTGATGATGATCCTAGAATTGTCAGGGAGGCAGTGGATTCAGAGGATGGAAATCTCTAGAAAAAGGCCATGAACGAAGGAATGGAAGCCTTAGATAAGAATGAGGCTTGGGATCAGGTGGAATCGCCGAATGGAAGAAAGCCCATTGGCAGAAAATGGGTAAATAAAAAGAAGCTGAATGCAGAAGGAAAAGTGAATAAATACAAAGCTCGGTTAGTAGCAAAGGGTTATCCCCAAGTTGAGGGAATTGATTTTGGTGAGATTTTTTCTCATGATGCCAAGTTAACCTCTATAAGATTTCTGTTATCTGTTCCTTCTGCATTTGATTTTGAATTAGAATAGATGGATGTGAAGACATCATTCCCACATGGGGATTTGGAAGAAGAAATATATATGAAACAACCAAAAGGTTATGCTGTGAAGGGAAAGAAGGAGATGGTATGCAAGATGAAAAAGTCCCTATATGGTTTAAACAAGCACCAAGTATGTGGTATAAAAAATTTGATACTTATATGTTGGGACTTGGCTTCACAAGAAACAAGGAGGATCACTGTGCATATTTTAAATTAATTGGTGATCATTTGATTTATTTGGTCTTGTATGTGGATGACATGTTGCTGATAGGAAACAACAAGGAGATTATCCAGGATGTGAAAAATCAGTTGTCCTATAAATTGACATGAAGGATCTCGGTGCTTCAAATTTCATTTTGGGCATGGAAATTAAAAAGAGATCGGAAAAAGAGGAAACTTTGGTTAAATCAGAGAAAATATGTTGAGACAATATTGAAGAGGTTTAATTTGTAGGAATGTAAACCGATCAAGGTTCCTATTCCTGTTGGGGTAAAGTTATCTGCAGGTCAATGTCCCAAGAAACAGGAAGAGGAGGAGGACATGTCTCATGTTCCATATGCGAGTGCATTTGGAAGTTTGATGTATGCAATGGTCTATACTAGACCGAACATTGCACATGCAATGGGATTTTTGAGCAAGTATATGTCAAAACTAGGGAAGGAGCATTGGAAAACAATAAAAAGGGTTTTCAGGTATTTGCGTGGCACTGCTAGCTATGGATTGTGTTATGAGGGAAGACCGGGATTGGACATAGTGGTGGATATACATGGCTTTGTGGATGAATACTGGGTTGGAGATTTGGATTGTAGGAGATCTACAAGTGGGTATGTGTTTAACTTGTTTGGAGGAGCAATAAGTTGGATGAGCAAAAGACAGGCTGTAGTGGCACTTTAAACTACAGAAGCTGAATACATGGCATCCATTCATGCAAGTAAGGAAGAAGTATGGTTACAAAGATTGTGTTTAGGTATTGGGTTGATACAACAAGATGTAAGGATAGATTGTGACAGTCATAGTGCAATTTTTCTGGCGAAGAAACCAACTTATCATTCAAAAACAAGGCATACTGATATTCAATATCACTTTGGGAGAGATATGATTGAGTTAGGGTTTTGGATGCCGCTGGATATAGAATATAGAATATGATGGTTTTCCTAATTTGGGTTTCCATGGGAAAAATATCTATATAATGTTTGTATTTTCCATTGTATCTTTTCTATTTTTTTACTGAAAATCTATTTGCAGTAAATATTGTACAAGGTTAAAATCTACAAAAATGCAATAGAAAGTTGAAGATTGTGAATTGGGAATTGATGGAATTATCTTGTACGTGAACATACTTTATGTACTTAATTCTCCTGAATTTAGGAGTACGATTTTAAAAGAGATGCATAATGTACCTTATGTTGGACACCCAGAATATCATAAATTAGTTTAAATAGTCAAGAGCTACTATTATTGGCCACGCATGAAGAGGGATATTGCTAAATACATTGCTAAATTCTTGGAGTGTCAAAGGGTCAAGGATGAGCATAAACACCCAGCTGGGTTACTGCAGCCATTGTCCATTCTTGAGTGGAAGTGGGAAGTGGTGACAATGGATTTCATCACCAAATTTCCCAGAACAAGAAAGCAACATGATGCTATCATGGTGGTGGTGGAAAAGCTTACTAAATCTTCCCATTTCATTCCTACGAAGGTTACTCACAAGGAAACCAAGGTTGTTGATATTTATATGAGGGAAGCAGGACACTTGCATGGAATACCCAAGACAATTGTGTCTAACAAAGACCAAAAGTTTACCTCAAAGTTATGGAAGGGGTTATTCAAAGGGTTTGGAACAAATATGAACTTCAACACAACTTATCATCTTGAGTCTGATGGGAAAATGAAAAAGGTGAGCCAAGTGATAGAGGATATGATAAGGATGTATGCGTTGGACAAACTATCTAAATGGGAAGATTATCTACACTTGGTAGAATTTTCCTACAACAATGGGTACCAAGCATCACTGAAGATGAGCCCATTTGAGGGACTTTATGGCAGAAAGTGCAACACACCAATAAGCTGGGACAAACTAGCTGACAAAGAAGTGATTGGGCCAGAGTTGCTTAGAGAAATGGAAGAGAAGATGTCAAAGATTAAACAAAATTTAAAGGTTGCCCAAGATAGGCAGAAAAGATAATCTGACAAGGGCATAACTCTCAGGGAATTTAAAGTGGGTGATCATGTTTTCTTGAAGATGAAGGCCAACAAAAGTTCCGTGAAGTTGGGAAACTTTTCCAAGTTGGTAGCCATATATTGTGGGCCATTTGAAATCCTAGAGAGGATTGGACCAATAGCTTACATGCTTGCATTACCTACATCTATGTCTATACATAATGTATTCCATGTATCATTGCTTAAGAAATATATACCTTATACTAATCATGTTATTGATTGGAATGTGATTTAGGTGGAGAAAGAAAGCACTTTTCAAGTGCATCCGATATGCATTCTGGACCAGAAAATAAAATAGCTCTGAAACCGATCCATAAGGCTTGTAAAGGTCCAAGGGACCTGGTATGGTCCTCAGGACACAACTTGGGAGCATGAAGATGCTATGCGGGAAAAATACTTGCATATTTTTGAAGATTTTGAAAATCTTGTTGATGTTATGTAAATGAGTTGTAGTTAGGACAATGCAAAAATAAGGGGAGGGGATTGTAATACCCGAAGACCGAGCCCCTGTTGAATTGTAATGATGTTTAATGATGTTTATAGGCTAGTGAGCCAAGTATTTATAAGATGGGAGGCTTATGTGTTTATTAGGACATAGAGCCTAGATGTTGAAGGCCAAAGAGCCTATTTTTGTATATGTAATTATGCAGATCATTAATAAAAATGCATCACTATGTGTAGACCAACCATGAAGAAAGAGTTATGGGGGACTAAGCTCCACTAGGAAGGGAAAGGGAAGGGGGATGATAAGATAGGAAAAAGGGGCTAAGCTCGAGGGCTTAAACCAAGGGAATATTATAATGTATGTCCTAAAATACTAAATCTTGGGAAATAAACCATGCTATCCTAAGTTCCTTTGGGGGAGGAAAGAACTCCAAGTGGAGAGGAACGAGCTCCTGGAGAGCCAAGTGTCATCCATGACACATGCATATTTATGTGGGAAATTCCATCATTGTGGGGTTCATCGACCATTCTTTCCATTCGATTGTCCCATTCCCTCATGCACTGAGTAGACACACAATTATCCTTTTTCGCCATTGTTGAACCCTCTTCCATCGTGAACCTCTGTATCTTACACAGACTGGTATTTTGCTGAGCCTGTACCCTGCCTTACCCGATTTCTGCTATGGTGGCTACCAGTTGGAATTAAGAGCTAGACAAAGGAAGAAGGTTGTCAAACCTATGGTTTGAAGAGGCAGGTTGTCAGGATTGTGGGTTGAAGAAGCAGGTTGTCAGGCCTGTGAGCAACTCTCTGTAGGTGAGAGATAATGTCGGGGAATTGATTTCTCCTGGAGGGAGTCCAACAACAACTATAGAGCTCTGAGAATTCCTGATCCGACTTGTTGCTAAAGCCCTCGAAGGGAAGTGGAGTAGCTGATGGAGCGTGGAACAATGAAGGTGTATATTCTCGAGGTGTGACAGGCATGCGGGGAATGAGAGTCTGTGAGTGGTGGGTGTAAGTAGGATCCTTGGAGGGAATCCTTCCTATTGCATTATGTAGCTTTCCATAGTCTCATCCTAGCCTAGGATTTCCTTTACCCTTGGTAGATTTTAGTCCTAGCTCAGGGGTGATCCACTGCTAATAGCTTGGAGCAACATGGTCTAAGCCTGGGAGGTTTGTGGAAGGTCTGCACACAGTTGGTGGTCTTCTCATAAAATATAAGTACCAATTCTATATTAATGTTACATGTTTTGTTCAAGTATATGTCTGAAGTTTATCGAAATTGCCTATGTTTATTGCATGTATGGGTTTACTGTCACTTCTGCATGAATCTGTGTATGAGAAGAATGTCTATATGTGTTAAATTGCAATATATATATATATATATATATATATATATATATATATATCAGAGCAGTTTGGTTTTCAATTAGTGGCATGTCCCCAGCCTGGGTGGTCGGGGTACGTTACAAATTGGTATCAGAGCATGATAGTTTCAAGTGGAATGACCCGTCCTAGGTGGTTGGGTATGTTACCTCAAGTGATAAGAGAACATCAACTCTATGTTAAGCTTAGTAAGTGTGAATTTTTCTAGGAACAAGTCCATTACTTAGGCCATGTTATTTTTGAGGAAGGAGTGGCAGTTGATCCTACCCCAAAGGATGTATCTAGTATTAGATCCTTTATGGGCCTAGCAGGATACTAGAAGGTTCATAAAGGGATTCTCCAAGATTGGTTCCCAATCACCTCTCTTCAGAAAAAGGGGGTTAAATTCAGTTGGACATCAGAATGTGAAGAAAGATTTGAAGAGCTGAAATACCTTCTAACCAATGCGCCTGTGCTGAATATTGGAGACCCAAATATGGAATTCCTTTTGTGTATAGATGCCTGCAAAGAAGGTCTCAGAGGAGTCCTTATGCAAGAAGGACGTGTGATTTTCTACGAATCTAGAATATTGAATGAGCATGAAGTCAATTATGTGACCCACGATGTGGAATTGGCTTCCATAGTACACGATTTAAAAATGTGGAGTCATTACCTCTTAGGCAGAATATTTGTGCTTATGACAGACCATAGTGAGTTGAGATATTTGTTTGACCAACCAAAACTCAATGTTAGACAAGCTAAGTTGATGGCTCTCCTTAGTGAGTTTGATTTTGAAATCAAACATATCAAAGGAAAGGAGAATAGGGTGGCTTATTCCCTTAGTAGAAGTTTGAAAGTGATTCACTTGGCAGTTGTAAGCACCAGTAAATCAGACATGAAATAAAGAGTCAAAAGTGCACAATAAACAAATGCATTTTTCAAGACTGTTACATCATACATGAAGCAAGGGCCCATAGGGATGAAGTATGAAGGCTATCAGATTTTTGATGATGTCCTACTAAATTAAAAAGGTATATTGTATATTCTGAATTGTGACAAATTGAGGAGGTTCATAATGGATGAACTACACAAAACACCATATATTAGTCATCCTGGTTATCAGAAAATGATCACGACCACTAGGAAACTATTTTATTGGCCCGTAATAAAAAAGGACACATCTGATTACTTAGATAAGTGTCGATATTGTCAACAAATTAAGGAAGAGAACCAGTACCAAGCAGGGCTATTGCAGCCTCTACCGATTCCCAAATGGAAATGGGAAACCATCTCCATGGATTTCATCACAGGATTACCAAAATCAACCAAACAAAACGACACCATCATGGTAGTTGTGGACAAAATGAGCAAGGCTGCTCACTTCATTCCCATCAAGTCAAATTGCAAGGAAATATATATTGCTAGTATTTTCATGAAAGATATATTTAGACTGCATGACATGCCTAAGAAAATTATATCCGACAAAGATGCAAAATTTACCTCAAACTTTAGGAAATATCTGTTTGTTGGTTTTGAAACAAAATTGATCTTTAGTATATCCTATCACCCTCAAAATGATGAGCATACAAAGAGGGTAAACCAAGTGTTATAAGACATGCCGAGGATGCATGTAATGCATCAACCCAAGAAGTGGGAAGAATACCTACCACTGGTAGAATTTTCCTACAACAATGGCTATCAAGAGTCATTAAAAATGAGCCCTTTTGAAGCCCTGTATGGTAGACAATGAAACATTCCAATCATCTCGAACATCCCAATATAAAGAGTTACAATCAAGACATATATGCTAAAGGAAATGGAACAATAAGTAATTTGGATCAGACATAATCTGAAAATAGCCTAAGATAGACAAAAGAGCTATGCAAATAGGAAAAGGACTCCTAGAGAGTTCAAAGCATGAGATCATGTGTATCTCCAAGTCAGACCAAGGAAAATCTCCTTAAGGATGAGAGATTGTGCCAAGATGACACCTCGTTATTGTGGAACCTTTGAAATTTTGGATAGAGTGGGACCTGTAGCCTACAAGCTAGCACTTCCTCCCACAGTGAAGGCACATAATGTTTTCCATGTTTCATTGTTAAATAAATATGTACATGATTCTAATCATATTATTGACTGGTTTGTGATTAAGGTGGAACCCGAGGAAGAATTTCTGCCAGAAGCTCAATGCATAGTAGACAAAAAGGAAACCCCACTCAGGAACATAACCATTGCACAGACCAAGGTGCAGTGGAAACACTTTGGCCTAGATGAGGCTACATGGGAAATGGAGGATGCCATGAAACATGCATATTCATTTTTGTTTACTTCTGTACAAACATAGTACATCGACAGATAAAACATTGAGTACGTTGCTCCTTTAAGGGGGAGGGGATTGTAATACCCATGTTTCCCCCATTTTGTAAATATAACTATAACTAGCCAAGTGACTATGGTAGACTAGATACATGTGAATGCTTGATTTGATGAACCTTTGTATGAAAGGGTCAATGTATGTATTTTTTGTTATTAATAGAGAATGGATAAGTGTTGAATAACTGCTGAAAGGGGGAGTTTTCCAAGATAGAACATGGATGCTATGAGAGAGATGGTGAGGGAAACCAAGAATGGTTGAGATGATCCTCACAAAACCAGTACCTTACTGGTTGTAATTTCTCAACAATCCTCTGACCCCAAAATGAATTACCAGTCAGGCTAGGAGTTGGAAGGCCCTCCTCAGAAGTTAATGAGGAGATGGGGAAGGGTAATCATATTTAAGGCTTCCAGACCTGACCATGAGTTGGGGATTTAGACCCACACAACCCTGCTGAGGAAGGAAAGAAAGGAAGGAACTCGAGGGACAGAGGCAGATTTGCAAGGAAGCAGAGTGGAGAAAAACATCTCTAGAAGAGAAGAGAGCGTTGTTCAACTCGGGAGTGGAGAGGGAAACCAAGAAGCAAGATCGTCCTGGATGTAAGAAGCCACGGGAACGGTTTTTTCTACAAATGATAAACGAGGATGACTAGTGATTGTGGAAGTACTCGCGCAAGTCTCCTTGCTTGGTATAGAGAAAACCGGTTGCCAAGATCATGTGGGTGGAGGAGAGTAACCTCCGTCCCTGACTATTGTTGAGCAAGGAGAAATAATATTTCTTAGAGTGTCATGGTCTAGCTCGGGGGTGGCCAACATTAAATCTGTCAGGAGTGGGTGTGTCTATAGTTGGGTGGATACGAGAACCAATTTCAGCAGTCGCCTCACGGTTTTGAGTTTCCGATAAGTATTTTCATACTCTAATTAATACAATGGATGTGATGATTGAATGTCTGTGTTTATGGTTAAGTTTTATTGTGTTCTAATAGTTATTAGAAATGATCTCTTGCTTTTGTAAACTGCTATATTTACATGGTCTTCTGTTTGCCTCAACCTAGGCACTAGAGATTTATGGGATGTGAGTTTGCATAAGATTCGTGGTAGGATTAACCAAAATGTTTAATTCCTACCAACCTCTGGAGTCTACCTTAGAGGGAATTTCAAGTTCAAAATCTGTGAAGGAAGGGAGCTTCCTTAAGATCTTTCACCTGTGTGTCCAAGGGCTCATACCCACGACCTTAACAAATTCATGACCAAGAATTAAGCATGTAGCCCGTGAGAATTTTCGAAAGACCCATATGACCCAGGGCTGGGAACCCCTCGCTAAGCCTGAAAGGAGTGAAGCTACTCTGGCTTTGGAACTTTGGGAGTTTGGAGCTCCGGGACATATAACTTCAGAACCATCGAAAACAACTGAAGGCTGAAGTCACGAATTGATGAGGGCCATGGATCTAAAAATCCATTGGGGATCTCTCTCAACCGTTACAATGAACCTAGTGAGGGGGTAACTCTAAGTACTTTGAAAAAGTACCACTTCGGGAGAATGGGGGTGGCCTAACGCTGAAACTCCTGAATGTCGGAGTCGCGAAGTTAATCTGGACTATTGAGAGCAGAGTGACGTGTGTCCATAGATCAACGACTATCTAGAAGTCCGGTTATTCGATGATATCGAAGTGTAAACACATGAATGCGCCAGTTTCCCCAACGCTCTGCAAGTCAGAGTAAATCCTGGACATGAACGCTAGGTGAACATGGTGATAGATCAAGAGTGGTTCAGAGTTTAGTGCTCCGGGAGGAAGATGGAAGTTACACGCAAAAATCCTGAATGTCGAATTTACGAAGTGACGTGGATCGTCGATCCTCGGATCCTTCGGGATCCTTCTTAGTCATCGATCTAAATATTTCATTGAGGACCCCTCTTAATTGCACAACTAACCAGGACAAGTCATGGAGCGAAACGTGGCCCCCTTTTGTTCCTTGTCAAATGTCGTTCATTGGACCAGAGCCGTTGGATGAGAAGCTACATGGCAGGAGATCCTATAGTTAGGAGACTTGGTACTCTGGAGGAACTTAGCCGAGAGTATTCAAAGTGTGAAGACTCTCAAAGTCATGAATGATGAAGTAAATCTCAACCGTTGGCAAGTAGGGAACACGTGTCACCAGATTCAATAGTCTAGAGACTTGGTCCTCCAGGGGATTCGAGATGTGGTGAGTTGATAAGCCCAGAATCCCTGATTTACAAAGAAACATGAGCCATGGATCCATGGATTCACATGGACAGACCTCGATCGTGAGATTTGAAGGACGTTAGCAGGCTGTTTTTCTGGGGTTGACGTGGCCCACTGACGTCATCTAGGGTGACATGGACCTGCAACTAAGGTTCCACATGGCATCAAGATATGAACATTTTGCAGGCCCCTTATGCCTATTAGAGTGTGACATGTGTCACCCCCTGATGAGGGAACATATCACTCCTAGCCCTTGCTATGTGTCAGCCTCTGGTAAGTGCCCGCTAGCCAAAGTGGTTGGTGATGTGACTGAGACTCTAAGAGTTTGGGATTTTGGGAGTGTAGTATCGTAGAGAGACCGAAGGGCTCAAAGGATGGAAACACATGGAAAGCTTATGGGACTTTTGGAGTTCGAGACTCCGAGAGGTCTCGTGCGTAGAAAAAAAGGGGCACTAAACACCAAACATCGAAGTATCATTAGGTGTATGCCTTAATAAAGAGGAAGATTTGTCGTCGGTTTAAATGGTGGATAGATCTCCACCGTAAATATAGGAGCACTGGAAGATTCGTGACTTAGGGGAAGTTTGGGTGATATGTATGAGATGAACCCACATGGCCCTTGACTAATAATGTCTGAAGAGCTTCAGGATGCAATAAATTGCAAACCAGAACTCAAATTTCAGTGTGGTGGCTACCATTAGAAAGCTCAGGGCGAGCAGTAGACAATGGAGATCCTAGATTTAGGATTTGAGATAGTTAGGAAAAAAAAATCATGATTCCCCACCCCTTAAAAGAGTATTTAGGGGTCAGGTGTGTTACACAGGAACATCGAGTGGATCCTCAGAACAAAAGGGGAAGCATCTTAAATTTCTAAAAATGTAATGGGTTTGAATTGGGATAATACTTCATACATTTTTACTTGAGAACTTGATCCTCCTCCCTTGGGGTGAGTTGGAGACTTGTTGACCTATTCAAGAAGGGGCAACTGAGTGGGATCAACTCCAATCACTTGTTGGATTGAATAATTTGAGATTGAGGGGGTCATCGTTCCTAGATTATATGAGACTTGTTTGGAGGTTAATGGGGCTACAACATGCTTTGCACTCATTGGTTTCTTGACTGTTTTTCATTGCTCATTGTTGTCATGGACTAGTTGAGTGACTTGAGTTTTTTTTTTGAAATCTTTCACAAAGTGGACATATTCATGGAAATAATTGCATTTTAAGGGCATTTTCTCATAGTATAGAACCTACATATGATTCCAATTGTCAATATTCAACATGCTTTCTTCAAGAAGGCCCTTTAGCAGATACACCTCAACATAAATCCAAGCACATGAAAACATATTATCCTTTGGTTATGATTTGTTAATATATTTTCTTAGAGTTTTACCTATGTTATGCATGGTGTCCTCATTCCATAAGTGGAGAGGAATATAGGAAAAACAAACCCAAAACAAAACAATTGAGTGAATTTAATGTTTAGGGTTGAAATCTAGAGTCCACCTATTCAAGTACAATCCCCTTGATACAAAAAAGTAAGGCCCATTTCTGAAAATGAGATCCCTTTCCTCTTTATGTTAAAATAAAAAAGCATAAAACAATCTTCTAAAAAAATAGTGGTTGATATTTCTTTTTATTACGAAGTCCCAGTTCCTCTATGTGGGGGATTGGGTGTAACCTGATACAAAATAAACAAACAAAAATATAGATAATCGAAGAGGAATAATTTTTGAATAAAGAAGGTGATGTCTAAAGACACTGTTACAACATTTAAGAACAAATCATTGTGATAAGAACATAACAATTCATATTATACATATTTTACATAACAATGATATGAACATGATGATAATGACCCATCGGGTTTGTTATTTATAGCTTCAATATATAACCAACTTCCTTGGAATCTAGATGATCTGGATTTATGAGAGGAATGAAATGAAACCACAGATTTATAATCTTAAAACATAGACACGGTGAAAAAT
Source organism: Picea mariana (assembly GCA_032191745.1). Classification (NCBI taxonomy): domain Eukaryota; kingdom Viridiplantae; phylum Streptophyta; class Pinopsida; order Pinales; family Pinaceae; genus Picea; species Picea mariana. Next base: position 257,123 of record JASDQU010011235.1, read on the forward strand.
AAAAGAGATACAATAAAACTTGACTTCTATTAAATAAGAAATATGCTGAAAACTGTAAAATGCAGACTGAAAACAATCTTGCTAGAATGGTTGCAACTTATCTCTGAGAAGAGATGTGACGACTGTGATCATTCACAAGAACATGAGTACAATGAGGCTTTGAAGGAATTTTTACAACAAACATGAATTCCAAAACTCTAGGCATCCAAAAACCTAACCCAAGGAGATGAAGCGCCAAAAGTCATGTGGGCCCCATTGGGGTAAGTTAGTACATCAACTTCCCGGGGTCGTAACTTTTGCATACGATCATTTCTTAGGGTGCACGATAGATTGTTGGAAATTTATTGACGGGGATATTCATTTAGAGGGTTCAATAAAATCCTTAGGAAATATTTAAGGTGTATTATCGTGAAAAAGAATCATTTAGGCCCTCAAAATGGCCCCATAAGTCTAGGAACCAAAAAACTCCTAAAAATAGTAAGTTGCCAAAAAACTGTTTTGAGAAAGCTGGACAAGGTGGGTGGCCACCGAGATATTCCTGGATCAATACTCCACCCTTAGGAATCAATGGTTTCAATTACGTTGAGATCTCCCATCATATGAGGAAATTTTGACTGAATTTAGCCCCGGGTGAGCCACTTGCCTTGATGGAGGAGTTGCCCTGCTTTGACAACCCGATAAAGATGGAGCCTCTACTAGCGAGTGCAATTGACTTGTGTTTCCACAATATGATCAATGAATTATTTTTCCATGCAATCATGGTTGATCTCTTTTGGTTTCAACTGTTCTTCTACCTCCGAGGTGTCCAAAAATGGTGGAAAATAAGGCCGAAGGAGGTCCAAATTGAACACTGGGTGCAAGCCAAGGAAGGGGGGAAGGTTGAGATGAAAATAATTTTCACCCACAATATTGGTCATGGTGTAGGGTCCATAACATAGTGGACAAAGCTTCAGATGAGGCCTTTTAAGGTGTTCTTTCTGCAATTGCAACCAAACTTTGTCTCCCACCTGAAACTAGTGTGGCACCTAGTGTTGACCATGGCATTGCTTGTAATTGGCATTGGAATTCCGTAAAATATCCTGAACCTGTTGGCGGATGTGCTGGATCCGCTCAATGAACTGGGTGTCTTGGTAATCTCTAGTTGGAGCATATGACGAGTCTTCCTAGGTGGCCGTAAGGGGTAGTGAAACATCCATGGGACCCAATGGATGAAATCCCAACCCCACCTGAAAGGGGCTGTATCTGGTTGAAATATGTGTGACTCTGTTGTAGCTATACTAAAAATAGGGAAGAATCTCATCCCAGGTACGGGGTTGCTTGGAATTTTACATGCACAGGATGTGCATGATCATCTGGTTGAAGACCTCAGTTTGGTCATCTGTTTGGGGGTGGAAGGCAGTGGACTTGGTGAGCTTGGTGTCCAACAGTGACTAGAGGCTCGACCAAAATGTGTTGAGGAACCAACTGAATCGATCTGAGATAATGGTTTTTGGGATCCCAAATTGTACCCACACTCATTCAAAGAAGATATTGGCAGTGATCTCTACTTTGATGCTCTTCTTGCAGGTATCCAAAATTTCCATCTTGGAAAAGCGATCAACAACCACAAAAACATAGTCATTTCCCTGCTTAGTGGATGGAAGGCCCGACATGTAGTCCATTGAGATGGATTCCCAGGTCCTGTTAGGAGTAGGAAGAGGAGTGTACATGCCTTGTTTCTTATTGGGTAGTTTGGAAACAATGTAGGGAGTGCAAGACAAAATATACTTGATGACATCCTGTTGAAGTTTCGACCAGTAGAAATGTTGCTGCAACAATGGCACTGTATTTTCCACACCGAAGTGTCCTGCCACTCGAATGTAGTGGGATTCCCAAATCATCTTCTCTCGCTCGTTTGATGGAACACATATATGTACCAGATGGAAAAACATCTCATCTTGAAGATGGAAACTAGTGACCACTGTGTTTGTGCCCAACATCTGGTAGGTGTTGGCGAAGTCAGGATTTGTCTCATAGATGTGGGGGCATCTGGAGGTCTTGTGGGAACAAGAATCAAGCACTTTGATGAGTTCCACAACTAGAGGTCGGATGAGGAAATAATCAAATTGATTGGTACTTCCTGTTTTATACTTGATGTTGAGGTGGAACTGCTGCAAATATGTGGACCACTTCTGATGGCAGTCATTCTGAATTTTCCATGTGTCCACATGAACTGCAACAACTTATGATCAATGTGGATGACTGTCTCCTTCTCGAGAATGTAATTCCTCCACTAGCAATAAGCTTGCATAATGGATTACATTTATTTGTCATAATTAGGGTACTTACAGATGAAATCTGATAGTGTCTCACTATGATAGGCCACATGGTGTCCGTGTTGAGTGATGACTGCACCCACATCATAGTACGAAGCATTTGTCTCCATCTCAAAGGGATGTTGCAAGTCAGGTAATGAAAGCACTGGGGTGGAGCACAAATGTTTCTTCATATCATTGAACGATTTCTGTTGGGACACGCCCCACACAAATTTTTCCTTACCACCACCACTAGTTATTTGGATGAGGGCCCATGTAATATGGGAGAATCCCAACACGAACCTTCACTAGAAATTGGAAAGGCCTAAGAAGCTCCGAAACTCATAGAGGGTGGTTGGTGCTATCCAATCATGAATGAATTGGATCTTGGTTGGATCAACATGCACACCATGCAAATAAAAAATATATCCTAGGTAATGGACCATGTCCATGCCGAAGGAACATTTTTCGAAGTTGGCATATAGCTTGTGTTGTCGCAGAGTGTGAATAACTTGCTAAATATGCTGCAAGTGTTCTTCCCAAGTCTTGTTGTAGATGAGGATGTCATCCATATACACCACCACAAAATAATTAGTGAAAGGCCACAAGATATCATCCATCATCCTCATGAACGTTTTCGGGGAATTTGTCAAACCAAAGGGCCTTACCAACCATTCATAAAGACCTTATTTTGACTTAAAGGTAGTTTTTCATAAATCTGTTAGTTCTGTTGGGACCTGATGGTATCCAAACTTCAGATCAATCTTACTTAAGTATTTGTCCCCCTTGAGATAATCAAGGAGATCGTCAATTTAGGGAATCAATTTTTGGTTCCTGATTGTGATTTTATGTAGGGAACGATAATATGTGGAGATTCGTCAAGTCATATCTTTCTTCTGCCCCAACATGATTGGGATTCTGCAAGGTGATGATATGGGTTGGATGTGACCCTTGTGGATCATTTCTTGGATTCGATGCTTGATTTCCTCATTTTCTAGTAGAGAGCAGTGATAGACTGGCCCATTGGGTAGCGATGCGTCAGGGGTTATATCGATGGAATGCTTGACCTGACAGTGCAGAGGTACCCTAGTAGGTGATGAGAAGATCTCTTTGTATTCTTCCAAGACCTTATCCACTTGCTTCTACTATGAGGATAGGTACAACACAGAGGCCATGGATGTGGCTGCAACCTTTCACTTACTCTAAGAGCGAATCATGAAGAAGACAAACTTCCCGGTCTGAGAAATGACCTTCCTACATTGCTTGGAAGAGATAAAGGAAATAACACTAGGTGGGACTACCACGGGTATCATGTACAATTTCATGTTCAATGTAATAATAATACTGCGAAGCTTAGACTCATATACAAAACGACATTTCCATAAATAAGGTTGGCCCAAAATAACATCACAAACTTCAAGGGGAGAAACATCACACAATACGTCATCTTTGAATGGCTTGGTGTCGTACAACAGGAGACACTGTTGGTTGAAACAAAGATCACTTCTTTGACGAAGCCATCCAATGGTGTAGGGATGGGGGTGTGGAGTTGTCGGCAAGGATAGTTTCTTGATGACCTTTGTTGAAATGAGGTTCTTCTGGCTACCACTATCAACGATGAAGTGAAACATAATGCCTTTTACCCACATATGTGAATGAAAGAGGCACTCTCCTTCCTCTTTTTCATTAGGTTCGCTGGGTTGGATCTTGGTAGAAGCAACAATGGCACTAGGTTCCACATCAATGATCCATCTCCCCTTTTCTTGTTCTGAATTAGAGTTAGAACCCACATCTGATTCAAAGGATTTTACCTCAGCCACCAATGACTGCTTTGAGTGTCAATCAACAATATTATGCCTGAGGCTCTTATGGAAGTCACACCACTTCCTGATATGTTTCTTCATATTCCCATTGTCCTTCTTTTCTTTCTGCTTGGAATGGTTGTCTTGAGGTTGCCCATATTTTCTTTGTCCTTTTTTTTGTGGTTTGGGGCTGCCCTTGCCCTGCTTATGCTGTGAGGGTTTCCCAAACCCAAAATGCCACATCTTTTGTTTCAACTTCTGCTAGATTTTGATGACATATTGATAGGCCGTGCCCAAAGATGAGATGTCCAAAAAATCCATTTCTGTTTGGATTTATCTATGCAGATCACCATGATACTTGAGCACTAGATGTCACTCAAAATATTTGATACCTATATTGGTGTGCAAGATATGGAAGACATTAGTAAACTTTGGCACTGTTTGGTCTCTTTCCTGCTGCAGTGTGGTCCATATTGTATAAAAGTTTTCATAACTTCCAATAGGGTAGTATTGTTCCTTAATAACATCCCCGAAGGAACCCCAAGTGGGTGAAATTGAAAATATTGTGGATATTTCTATTTCCTTTTTCTCATAGAAAGTCTCCCACCAATATTTGACATGGGGGACGACCTTGAGGAGCGCAAATGTAATATTTTCTCTATTAGAAAAGTTGTGGACAGAAAAATACCCATCTAGAAGGTTTAAATATTTATCTACGACATCCACATCTATTTGACCTTCACATATAGGAATATCAAAATGTATCTGTACCTTGAAGGGGGTAGCGCCTCCGCTTGAGGTGGATGTGTCGCTTGTCGGCAACCATCGAAGGATTTGTGCAAAGTTGTCCATCATATTGTTCCTCTATCATTCAAGGGATTCCTCGAGCAACATTTTGAAAGGATCTCTTGTCTCGTTGTCTTTCTTTTCATTGCCATGAACAGGTTCTTGGGTGTGCGACAGAAGTTGTCCTTAAGAGAAACAAGCTCGAGACCTAACTCTCTATAACCTGACCACGTCGGGGACATGCATTAAAAAAAATGACAAGGAGCAAAACGCTCTGATACCATTGATCCAGATTTATGAGAGGAACAAAATGAAACCACATATTCATAATCTTAACATAGGGACACAATGAACAATAACAAAGATACAACAAAACTTGACTTCTATTAAATAAGAAATATGATGAAAACTATAAAATGTAGACTAAAAATGATCTGAATTTATGAGAAGAACAAAATGAAACCACATATTTATAATATTAACACAGAGACATAGTGAACAATAATAGAGATACAGTAAAACTTGGCTTCTATTAAATAATAAATATGCTGAAAACTGTAAAATGCAGACTGAAAACAAGCTTGCTAGAATGGTGGCAACTTATCTCTGAGAAGAGATGCGATGGCTATGCTCATTCCAAAGAAGATGATTACAATGAGGATATGAAGTCCTTTTTAAAATAAACATTAATTCCAAAAACCTAGACATCCAAAATCCTAACCCTAGGAGATGAAGCGCCAAAAGTCACGCGGGCCTCGTTGGGGTACGTTAGTACATCAACTTCCCGAGGTCGTAACTTTTGCATACAATATCCGTTTAGGGTGCATGATAGCTCGTTGGAAAGGTATTGATGAGGAGATTCATTTAGGGGGGAAAATTAGAGATCTGAACTATAATTTATGTGTTTTATCACGAACAATCATCATTTAGGTCCTCAAAATGGCCCCAGAAGTTCAAGAACTGAAAAACTGCTAAAAATAGTAAGTTGCCAATTTTGTTTTTGAGATGGTTAGACAAGGTGGGTGGATGCCGAGATCCTCCAGGATCAATCCTCCCCCCTTAGGAATAATTGGTATCCATTTCATTGAGTTACCCCATCAGATGAGGAATTGTTTGCTGAATTTGGCCTCGGGTGTGCCACTTGCCTTGGTGCAAGAGCTGCCCTACTTTGACAACCCGATAAAGCTGGATCCTATGCTGGAGAGTTAAATTGACCTATGTTTCCATGATATGATCAATGGATTCCTGTTCCCTGCAATAACGTTTGATATTTTTTGGTGTCAACTGTTCTTCTTTCTCCGAGGTGTCCAATAATGGTGAAAAATAAGGCCGAAGGAGGTCCACATTGAATACTGGGTGCAAGTGAAGGAATGGGGGAAGGTTTTTCTCAAAATCATTGTCACCAAAACCTTGTTGATGGTGTATGGTCCACAATGGAGTGGAAAAATATTTCAATGAGGCCTTGTAAGGTGTTCTTTCTGGAATTGCAAACAAACTTTGTCTTCCACCTGAAACTGGTGTGGCACTCGATGTTGATCACGGCGCTGCTTGTACTTGGCATTAGACTTCTATAAAATATCCTGAACCTTTTAGCAGATGTGTGGGATCCGATCAATGAACCAGGTGTATTTTTCAGCTCCAGTTGGAGCATGCGACGAGTCTTCCTGGGTGGTCGCAAGGGGTTGTGCAACATCCATGGCACCCAATGGTTGAAATCGCAACCCCACCTAAAAGGGGTTGTGGCTGGTTGAGATATGTATGGATCTATTGTAGCTATGTTGAAAATAGGGAATACTCTCATCCTAGGTGCAAGGGTGCTTGGAATTATACATGTGCAATATGTGCATGATCATCCGATTGAGAAGCTCGGTTTGGCCATCCGTCTAGGGGTGGAAGGAATTGGACTTGGTGAGATTGGTGTCTAGAAGTGACCAGAGGCTTGAACAAAATGTGATGAGGAACTAGCTATCCCAATCTGAGATAATGGTTTGTGGGATCTCAAAGTGTACCCACACTCGTTCAAAGAAGATCTTGGCAGTGGCCTCCATTTTGATGCTCTTCTTGGAGGCAACCATAATCGCCATCTTGGAAAAATGATCAACAACCAAAAAAACACAGTCAATTCCTGGCTTGGTGGATGAAATGCCCAACATGTAGTCCATCGAGATGGATTCCCAGGGCATGTCAGGAGTAGCCAAAGGAGTGTACATGCCTTGTTTCTTAATGGCCAGTTTGAAAATAATGTGGGTAGTGCAGGACCATATATACTTGGTGACACCCTGTCGAAGTTTTGGCCAGTAGAAACGTTGCTGCAACAATGCCATATGTTTTCCATGCCAAAGTGTCGTGCCACCTGACTGTAGTGGGATTTCCAAATCAGCTTCACTCCCTCTCTTGATGGAACACATAGATGGCCCAGATGGCACAATAACCCATCCTAAAGATGGAAATTGGTGATAGTTGTGTTTTCCCCCAACATCTAGTAGGTGTTGGCGAAGTCAGGATTTGTCTCATAGGGGTGGGGCCATCCAGAGGTCTCGTGGCCGCAAGAATACATCACTGTGGTGAATGTCGTGACAGGAGGTTAGTTGAGGAAATCAATGAGTTGGTTGGTACTTCCTATTTTATACTTGATGTTGAGGTGGAACTACTACAAATATGTGGACCACTTATGATGGAGGTCATTCTACAATTTACCTTGTGTCTGCATGAATTGCAATGACTTATGATAAGTGTGGATGACTCCCTCCTTCTCGAGAATTTAATGCCTCCACTGGTGACATGCTTTCACAATGGAGTACATTTCTTTGTTGTAAGTAGGGTACTTATGGACAAAATCTGATAGTGTCTCACTATGATATGCCATGAGGTGGTTGTGTTGATTGATGAATGCGCCCACAACATATTCCGAAGCATTTGTATCGATCTCAGAGGGTTGTTGGAGGTCAGGTAATGAAATCCCTAGGGCAGACCATAAGCACTGCTTCAGATCATTTAATGCTTTATGTTAGTATAGGCCCCACACAATGTTTTTCTTACCACCACCTCTCATTATTTGGTTGAGGGCCCATGCAATATGGGAGAATCCCAACATGGACCTTTGATATAAATTAGCAAGGCCTAAGAAGCTCCAAATATCAGTGAGCGTGGTTGGGGATGGCCAGTCACAGATGACTTGGATCTTGGATGGATCAACATGCACATCAACAATGTATTCAAGGTATTGGACCCTGTCCATGCCGAAGGAGCATTTTTCTAAGTTGGCATATATCTTTTTCTACCACAGAGTGTGAAAAACCAATTGAATAGGCTTCACATGTTCTACATAAGTATTTTTGTAGATGAGGATGTCATTCAGATACTCCAACACAAAATAATTAGTGAAATTCCATAAGATATCGTCCATCATCCTCATGAAATTTGATGGGGAATTTTTCAAAACAAAGGGTAGGACCATCCATTCAAAAATACCTTATTTTTACTTGAAGGAATTTTTCCATACATCTCTCTGTTCTATTCAGACCTAATGGTAGCTAGACTTCATATCAATATTACTAAAGTATTTTTCCCCCTTGAGTTGATCAAGGTGATTGTCGATTTGGGGAATCAAGTATTTTTTCTTGACTATGATTTTATTTAGGGCTTGGTAATCAATGAAGAGTCACCAAGTCCCATCTTTCTTCTGCACCAACATGATTGGGCTTCCACGGGGTGATGAGATGGGTCAGATGTGCCCTCTGTGGAGTAGTTGTTGGATATAATGCTTGATATCCTCATCTTCTAGAAGAGAGTGGAAATATATTGGCCTATTGGGTAGTGGTGCATCGAGGGTCATATCGATGGGATGCTTGACTTGACAGTGCAGAGATGCCCTAGTAGGTGATGAGAAGATGTCTTTGTGTTCTTCCACGATCTTATCCACTTTCTTCTGTTGCATGGAGAGGTTGGCCACAGAGGCCATGAATGTGGTTGCAACCTTTCACTCACTCTAAGAGTGAATCACGAAGAAGACAAACTTCCCAGTGTGAGAAACGACCTTTCTTCATTGCTTGGAAGAGATCAAGGAAATAACACTAGGTGGGATTGCCTAGGATATCTTGTACAATTTCCTATTCAAAGTAATAATAACACTGTGAGGCCTAGAATCATACACAACATGATGTTACCATAAATAAGTTTGTCCTAAAATAACATCACAAACTTCAAGGGGAGCAACATCACAATATAATACCTCATATTTGAATGGATTGATGCCATACGACAAGTGACACTTTTTCTAACGTGAAGATCACTTCCTTGATGGAGCCATCCGATGGTGTAGGGATGTGGGTGCAGTGTTATCGGAAGGGCTAGCTACTTGAAAATATCTGCTAGGATGAGGTTCTTCTGGCTACCGCTATCAATGATGAAGTGAAAAGGAGTGCCTTTTACCCACATCTATGAATGAAAGAGGGGATCACCTTCCTATGGATCTTAAGGTTCATCGAGATGGATCTTGGTGGTAGCAATGGTGGTACTAGGTTCCATGTCAATGATCCATCTCCCCTTTTCTGGTTCTGACTCAAAGTTGGAACCCACATCTGATTCAGAGGCTTTTACCTCATCCACCAATGACTGCTTTGAGAGACAATCAACAATGTTATGCCAGGGGATCTTATGGAAGTCACACCACTTCCTGATATATTTGTTCTTCTTCCCATTGTCCTTCTTTGATTGTGGCTTGGACTAGTTGTCCTGAGGTTACCCATATTTTCTTTGTCCTTTGTTCTGTGGGTTGGGCTTCCCTTTCCCTGCTTATGTTGTGAGGGGTTCCTAGACCCCAACTGTCGTGTGTTTTTTTTCAACTTCTGCTCGATTTTGATGACATATCGATATGACACGCCCACAGATCAGATGTCCAAAAAGTCCATTTTTGTCTCGTTGTATCTATGTAGACCACCGTGGTACTTGAGCACCAAATGTCACTCATAATATTTGATACTCAACTTGGTGCGCAAAGTATGGAAGACATCAGTGAGCTATGGCATTGATTGATATCTTTCTTTTTGTAGTGTGGTCCATCTTGTATACACGTCGTCATAACTTCCAAAAGGGTAGCATTTTTCCTTAATATCTTCCCCAGAGGAACCCCAAGTGGGTGAAACTACAAATAATGTGGATCCCTCTATTTCCTTTTTCTCACAGAAAGTCTCCCACCAATCTTTGACACAGGGGACGACCTTGACGAGCGCAAATGTAATCTTTTCTTTATAGGAAAAGTTGTGGACAAAAAAACACCCTTATAGAAGGTTTAACCATTTATCTACAACATCGACATCTATTTGAACTTAAAATATAGGAATATAAAAATTGATTTGTACCTTGAGGGGGGTGGATCCTACGCTTGAGGTGGATGCGTCTCTTTTCGACAGTCGTCGAAGGATTTGTGAAAATATGTCCATCATCTCATTCCTCTGTCGCTCAAGAGATTCCTCGAGCAACATTTTGAAAGGATATCCTGTCTCGGTGTCTTTTTTTTAGCCCACCATGGATGGTTTCTTGGGCGTGTGAGAGAATTTTTCCTCAAGAGAAACAATCTTGAGACCCAACTCTCTATAACCTGACCGCGTCGGGGACATGCATTAAAAAAATGACAAGGATCAGACCGCTATGATACCACTGATATGGATTTATGAGTGGAACAAAATGAAAACATAGACTTATAATATTAACATAGAGATAAAATGAACAATAACAGAGATATAGTAAAACTTTGATTCTATTAAATAAGAAATATGTTGAAAACTGTAAAATGCAGATTGGAAACAAGGCTTCTATAATGGTGGCAACTTATCTCTGAGAAGAGAGATGACGGCTATGCTTATGTGAAAGAATATGAGTAAAATGAGGCTCTAAAGGCCTTTTTACAATAAACATGAATTCAAAAACCCTAGACATCCAAAAACCTAACCTAGGAGTTGAAGCGCCAAAAATCATCTAGGCCCCTTTGGGGTAAGTTAGTACATCAACTTCCTGGGGTCGTAACTTTTTCATGTGATCTCTATTTTGGGTGAACGATAGCTCGTTGGAAAGATATTGATGAGGAGATTCATTTATGGGGATCTATCAAAACCTTTGGCTAACATTGAGTTTCTTTATCACGAAAAACATCATTTAGGTCCTTAACATGGCCCCAGAAGTTCAGGAACTGAAAAAATGCTAAAAATTGTAAGTTGCCAAAAAACTATTTTGAGCCAGTTGGACAAGGTGGATGGCCACTGAGATCCTCCTATATCACTAGAAGGTCTTTTCCACATATAACCATCAATGGTTAGATTTGACTAGGTGTCATGTCCCCATTTTTGGATTTCCCTGCTTGGTAGTGGATATGACTTCTGTGGCTCGTCGATGAAGAAAAAGGGAGTCAAAAGGGTTATTTAATGTCACTTAGTTAGGAGTTGTCATGGATTTAAAGTGAAATTAAGGAAATAAAGTTTATTTGGATTAATAATTTACTTAACCATCATTAAAAGTGACTTTTAATATTAAAGTGAAAGTAAAAAGGGGTTAAGGGTCATAATTGATTTAGTCAAAATAAGTCATATTTGATTTGTTCACAAAGGGAAAGACCTAGAAGGTTTGGAGGAAGAATAAATAGAGGGGTAACTCTTCACCTTGGAATTATGATTTGATCTCTCATTTTGGAGTGCTCTTGGAGCCATTGTTTCATTAGGGTTTATCAAAACCCTTCCACCATTACAGTTTGGTTTCAGTGGTGTAATATCCACCATAGATAGATAAGGAGGAGGATCCATACAAGGTCTTTATTAGAGCTTTAATTTGGGTTGTTTCAATTTGAAGGTAGACTGACTCGCGTAGGATATTTGCAGAACTTTTCGAGGAGTCCGTATTCATATTTCTGCAGGTGCCAAGAGAGTTTCGGGGAATCTGTGATGGGAGACACCCCCATGGGTTGAGTATATAGGGTGTCCCATGAGGCCTTGCTTGTTGTCCGATCTTGCCTCATGAGGACCTCTTCAAACTAAGATTGCAGAGCTTAAGAGGTAAGGGTGGTCATATTACTGCAGACAGTGTTCAAGGAGAAGATTGACATCCCACCAACAAGGTTTTGATACTAGAAGGAAGAGGACACATTATCTTTTGAGGAGAATATGACATTATCCTAGGTTTTGGTTTGATTTTGTAGTTTTATTGTTGAAGCTATTGTAGAATCCATTAGAGACCTATTATTATTGTGTATCAGATTCCATTCATAATAAAATTCCAATGTTATCCCTTCTATTCTATGTGTATTTTCAATATGATTGGCTAAATGGTTACTATGGAACCCATACAAACTATTTGTAGAAAGTTATCAATCAACTTGTAGAATAAGAAAATATATGAATGAAAAGTATTTGACATAATTCCCTAAAGATAACAACACCATTGGAAAACAAACACTAATATCCTAACCTATTAAGCATTGGGGATATTGCACTTTGTCAAATCTATGCTATCTAGTCGACTCAACAAGGATGTTTGACCTTACTGTCCATGCGTCCAAATCGTAGTCGATTTCTCAAATGGTCGATCCACCAACCAAATGTCTTTGACTGTTGGTTGACTGTCCAACCAACATTATTTTTTACTACTCGACTGACTGATATAAGATATGATCGATCTCCTAACCGATTCATTTCAAGAGAAGTGTGATGAACCATCCAAATTTGATGTTCCAACACCCCCCCATCAACACATAGATATGAAGATTCAGGAGGTGGAATTATGTCAGTAGGAAACCACCCCATAATTGCATATTCCTGAATACTAAGCATCTTATGGGGCTTCATAAATCTATATTCAAATAAAGGCTTCGTGAAGATATTAGCTACCTGATCGTATATTCCACAATAGACAGGAGAGACAACGTTCTCATGAATCAATTGTCTCAAATAGTGAGCATGGAGCTCAACATCCTCCATATTACTATGGGAAACAAGGTTGTTAACAACTTGAATGGAACTTTTATTTTCACAATAGATTGTAGTCGAGGTATGAACATGAAAGCCAAGTTCACCTAGAAGTTGGAAAATCCAAACTGCCTCTATACTTGCATGAGTGATTCCACAATATTCTTTTTCTGTAGTTGACAAGGAGACTACCTTCTATTTCTTGCATGACCAAACCAATGGTCCAATGATAAAGTGAAAAAAATAGCCATAAGTGGACTTACGACCATCACTGTCACCAACCCAATCGGATTTGGTGAAGCTGACCAATAAATTTGAACTTCGACAATATTGGATACCAAAATGGGTGGTACCCTTGAGATAGCGAAAAAATTATTTGACTACTTTCTAGTGGATTTCTATGGGATCCTACATACATCGATAAACCACACTAACAGAAAAATAAATGTTAGTTTGATTGCAAGTAAGATAAATGAGATTTTCGACCAATTGTCGATAATGTGTATCATCGACTTTGGAAGTTTTACAGGTTTTGCTCAGCTTTACTCCACATTTAAAAGGATTAAAACATGTCTTACAATCATCCATCTTAAAACATGTCAAAATATCCATTACATATTTAGATTGATAAATGAAAAAACCACAGGATAATGGTAATACTTGAAGACCCAAAAAATAATGTAGAATGGCATGATCTGTCATGTCAAAGGAGTCAACAATTTGATTCTTCAATCTAAAAACGAGATCAATGTTATTTCTAGTTATGACAAGGTAATAAAAATATGAAAGAAGAATCAAAGTGTTTCCATGAGTATAGAGTACATATAAGCTGTGATCAAATTCACAATGTTTGAAACCAAGTCGAAGAAAGAAACTCTCGATCTTAGCATACCAAGATCCGAGATCTTGCTTCAAACCATAAAGAGACTTGTTGAGTCGAAAAACTAGGTTAGAATTTATCACAACACCAGAAGGTCATTCCATGAAAATTTCTTCAGATAGTTCACCATGAAGAAAATAACCCTTCACATCCATTTGATGGATCTGCCATCCAAATCAAGAAAACAGAGAAAGAATGAGCCAAACATAGTTCATCTTTGCAATAGGGGAAAAGGTATCAGTGTAGTCAATACCTTCGTGTTGACAAAATACCTTCGCAACCAAGCAAGATTTATGATTTTCAACAACACCTTTAGAGGTAAATTTGGTCTTGTAGATCCATTGACACTTCACAATATTGTTTCCTTCTGGTTAAGGAACTAATTCCAAAGTGTGATGCTTTGACCAAGATTCCATTTCAGCATATTCCCATTCAGGTTGAAATTGGTAATATGAGTAGGTAACATGACCATAAGTTTCAAGTACATGAGTCATCAATGCATTGCTCACATGTTTCTTTTGACTAACTCTAGGAGGTTCAATGATTGCCACACTTTTCCATAGTCAAAAGGTGCTTGATGATGCTTTCCAAGAACACATCCTTTACATAATCCATTAGGGGGAATATTTTTAGGTAAACCAACGACCATATTTTGAGTTTCTATTGACTATAGGCTTTGAAAATTTAGGTGTCCGATTTGTTCATGCCAATTTCGAATTCGTTCATCGGTGCATGAAAAAATAGTAGTTGGTTTAGAGTCTGATTAAGTCGTGTCACGAAATTTATACAAACTATCCTTTAGGTCAAGAAACCCTCTGAAAACAATCGAAAAAACTTTCATTAAATCTTGAACAAAGAACCGATCTGACTAAAAATCCACAATTTTACATTTCTGTGTTAACTGAGAAACCGACAATATATTGGCACTTAGGTTTGGTACATGATAGAAGTAAAAAATTCTCCCACGTCGACAAGAAAAATCAACCTGATCAGTAATATCGAGAGAAAAAACATCAACAAAATAAATATTCTTCTTCACAACTTCATCTAAGGAGGTGAACAAGGAAGCATCCTTAGCCATATGATGAGTGCAACTAGAGTCGACTACCCATTCGTTCTGCATAGAGTGAGACAACAAGGCTTGAGAAGTTCTGACTTGGAAGGTGAAATTATTAGTGGGTTGACGAATTTTCGACACATCTACTTCAAAGCATTTAACCTTCTCCTCTAAGTCGTCTCACTTCTTATAGCATACATTATCCACATGTCCATCCTTTCCACAATATTGACACACTTTATTTTATTTTATTTTGATGAGGTGCATCTATCTACCCTTTAGGTTTCTGTTCGAGGCATCCAAGTCTTTTTATAGAGGTATAAAACCATTCTCTTTCCTTGTGATTTGAATTTCTCTTTCCCTTGAGCAAGTGAGATTTATTTTTACCACCAAACTTGCCTTCGTAAAAAAATCTACGCTGATCAGGGATCAATAATAGGCCATCGAAATATTCAAACATATAATCCTTACCATCTTCCTTGTGTTCCTATGAGTTGGTGCGAAAAGTAAAAAAGAACATGCCAAATGGTGTTCTCCAATTCATTAGGACCATTTCTATGAGTTGTCTGTCTTTCTTTTGATAATTCTTTCCAAATTCACCCAATTTCAGCTGTAGTTCCTTCACACACGCCAAATAGTCCTCTATTCTATCAAAAGAATGAGGATTGAGAGAGATCAAATCTTTCTCCAATTGCATGACGTGGCTTTCATCAACTCTCTCGAACAACGTCTTCAATTTCTTATAGACTTGATGAGGATAGTTGATTCCACTTATGTAAAAATGAATCTCCCATGAGATAAAGGCCGTGATGACCCCTACAACCTCACCCCTCTTTCAATCAAAAAGAAAATTTTCCTGATCATTTATTGGATCTAGAATCACAACCTTTGTATATTTCCACAATGACCCTTTACTCTTCAGTAGGGTTTCCATGTCTAGCACCCATACTACATAATTTTATCCATTCAAAATTACAAGATCGATCTTCGAAGCCATCTTCAATATCTAGACATATCAGATCTTTTGCCACAAGTTATAGTCTTCAAATCACCAACCTATAGTTAATCACACAACATATCAGACTCAACATGATTTGTGGACAACATGCAAGGTCACAACCATCAACTTTGATACCATGTTAGGGATTGGGTGTAACCTGATACAAAACAAATAAATAGAATTGTAGATAATTGAAGAGGAATATTTTTTAAATACATAAGGTGGCTTCTAAAGACACTGTAACAACACTTAAATACAACACATTTTGATAAGAATATCACATTGCATATTGGAAATATTTTATACAAAAATGATATCGACATGATGATAATGACCCATTGGTTCTGGTATTTATAGCTTCAATATCTAACTAACTTCCTTAGAATCGGGAAGATCTTGTCCACATAAAACAATTGATGGCTAGAGTTGACTTTGTAAAATCCATGCTGTCTAATCAACTCGACAAGGATGCTCGAATTGATTGTCCATGTTTCCAACTCATAATTGATTTATTGGTTGATTGATCCACCGATATACTGTCTTTGACTATTGGTCAACTGTCTGACCGACTTGCTTTCTGACTACTCAATGGAATGATGTAGAGATTCTGTTGATCACATGACCGACTGTTTCTAGATGTAGGTCGACCACCCGATCGAGTGATTCCATGATAAGTGTGATGAACCATCAAAAATTGATTTTACAATGTAACATCCCATTCTCAAACCCCAACTTAGTGATGTATATTGTAAATGTGATGCATGGATGAGAGCCAATATGTAAATGATGTAAATTGAATATAATGAGTAAAATGTATCACCATTTGTAGATGGACATGGATGGATATTTGGGGGCTAAGTATCCACAAGAGAGGGTAGGGGTCCAACGGGGAGAGTTAGCCATATCTATTAAACCAAAACCCATTTCCTATTTTTCTTTAAATTATCCTTTTTATGAACCTTCCATTGACTATTGAGTGTTCTAGAGCCCAAACATTGAATTCATGTAAGATGGTTAGTGTGAGAGTCACTTTCCATATTTATTGAGAGCACGGGGGTTGAGTACAATCAGTTTGGGGAAGAGTGCAAGTCAAGCAAGCAAGAGAAAGGGAGGAAAAATTCGTATGGGTAAGGAAACAAAATTATGCATTCACGTTTTTGCATAGAGAGTTGTTTTTACATGGAGTTTTTTGGCCATCAATGGAGTTCTGAGTATTGGAGCTTGAAAGTAGTTGTTATGGGCATGTTTGGATGTTTTTTGGAGCTGTAATTTCATGGAGAAAGAGGTCGCGTGATTGGGAGCGATGAGCTGTTCAAAATTCATCCAAGAAGCATGTGTTTTGGCTGCTAGGTAAATTTGTGTTGCAACTGTTGAATTCCCGAAGTCCCAACAAGTATAATTCTTGTCCAACCTATGTTGGAAGCATTGGAGGGGAGTGGAAAGGCCTGAGGGACTGTGAGAAGTGAAGGGGGATTCCATCCCTTGGGTTGTGTAGGTTGAGGAGAAGTGTGCTGGTGGAATGAAATTAGCTGAGAGTTTAACTATTGAAAGGGGGACATTATCCAACCTTAGGGACCTCCGTCTCTTGTGGATTCATATCCCCAACTCGGGGGTGTATTGCTGTTAAGAATTGGAACAAAAATGCTACGGTTGGGAGGAACATACGTCCTCTGTAGTGGGTTGTACATTTTATAAGATACATGTTCTATTTGCTTTGTTTATTTATGTATAATGCTAATATAATTGTTGTGCAATTTACTCTGAAATCATATTTGGTTATTATGGTTGGAAGAGGAAAAAAGATGCATTTAAATCCATTTTTATATGGTTGAATGCTACTATATGTTATTTATCTATTGTTATGCACAATTGAGCAATTATATTTACATATTTAAGTAACATAGACAATTTCAAGTGTATGGATGTCATGTTGTTGGTTATTTCTGCATTTATATTCAATATCATAAATTTTTAGTGAGTCATTTTGGCAGTAATGTGACCCAGTTGGGGGATGGGTACGTTACATACAACACTCTAGATCCAAAATTCCATGGACCTAGGTGATGTTCATATTCCAATAAATTCCCAATCAACCCCAAATCTGCCAGAGCAAGTGCCACATGATGAGAGGAAGGGGATGATATAGAAACTTTAGGGATATTGTCCAATTTCTTGATGAACCTAGACACATGAGTATGAGATTTCAAATATTTCCCCATTGTTTCAACTAAATCCCATAAATCATCCACCTTTGGTTGTGTAGGGGGGTGTGTAGATCCCCCTCTAGAATATGAATCCATAGACGAAATTGATCACCCTCCATGATGAAAATATAAAGCTTCGACTCAGCTTTTTCCCTTACCACTCTTGATAAGTGAATCCTTTTAGACCATGCTTGCAATTGGTAAAATAATTCATTGGGGAGTTAACAAAAAATTTATGCCATTTGAAAAGTTATGGAAGAATCATACTACAATTTGTATTGATGGAGTGTGAGCACAATCTTACAACATGCTTAGGAATTAACAAGATGGGAGTTGCCTCTTAAGATATAGTAGTTGCATTGGATTCTCCATTGCTCTTAGGGTATGGAGCGATATTCGTTGTTGAAGGAGTAGATACTAAGTCTCGATAAGTATTATTTGGATCTACCTAATGGTTTTTCAACTTTGGGTATTTCCACCAAGAGGATTTCAATTTTTTCCAATTGGGGATGGAGACAAATTTTCCTTCAGAAAATAATTTAGCACATGAACATGGTGAATGCAAATCTTGGAATCAAAGGCCACGTTTTTATAGTCCAGGGGTTAGGTTGAGATTTAGTAGCCCAATTTCAGCACAATCTGGTTAGGAATATCTTTGCTTAAATATGAATAAATACATATCTTACGATAGATAGTAAAACCATAAGTATTGGTTTCCCAATCCATGGAGATGAATGTACATAGAAATTAAAGTCATAGAACCCAATATTCCTAAAGGAAATAAGGAAATATAATCGATAGAGGAACCATTTCCAAATCTTATGTATAGGTGTTGAAGTTAGAATACTAGGATTTCATACAAACACCATTTGTAAACTAGGTCCCTTTGCAAGAAACATGTGTTTTATTTGATAGGGAATCTAATTCTAGAGTAAAAGAGAGTTGTCTATGTGGATGAATATAAATCATTTCTCCAAAAATATCCCCAAGTCATTTGTATCCATTCATTGCATTACTTAAGGTAGGGCCATTGGTGGTTAAACTTGCATCTCATGCAATGTGTTTTAGATTAAAGATACACCGATGTTTTCATTCACATATGCCAACAAAATATAGAACATGGTCATTATTTGGCCTTCGACTACAAAAATGTATCCTTTGCATTGGTTTTTTCATTTCATGAGAAGGAGCATGAAGGGGGCCTTTGAATTAAAGGATCGTTATAGGCCTTGGGTGTTACACATTATTTTTCTGATCCTAGTGATCCATTGACAACATGTATTTATGTTCCCAAAAAGAGCCTTTCTTCATGAGGAAAGTGACTGACTTTCTCTTCTCAAAAACCCTATTAAAGAAGGTCGTCATAGGATGCACCATATGTAGGGTGTGACGATGCCTGATCGTCTCCCTCTACTCTAAAGTTGGGATGCAACATCTCTGCAAGTTGCTCTACATCTGTGGTGCGGCGATGTCAAAAGACTAAGAAAAGGTCGAGTTTCATGAAAGTTCTAGAAGGGGATCTTCTAGAAGATGAGGTGGCGTCTGTATGGTTGGGATATTACTCGCTTCTCTGATTTGGTGGGATCATCCTAATCTATTTAACCATTTCTCTTTCCCTTATATGAAGAGATATTTCTCATATAAAAGGATAAGGTTAATGAAGGTTGAATAGGCTAAGATTGTATGGAGAGTTCTACATTGGATCATTCTTGAGAGCCTCATTTCAGTTCATCAAGTCATTGTGGATCTTTTTCATACAAGATTGGAGAAAGCGTGTGTGTTGGAGAAAAGAGTCATTGGAAGGGCACCTTGCAACATCAAGGGTTTGGTTGTAATTTCCACTTTCACTTTAATATAATACAGTGATATGTTTCTTTCCCATAAAACTTGTCTCATTTTATTGTATGATTCCTTGATCACATACATAGGTTCTCGTTGAGTATATTATTGCTTTCACTTTGGTTGGCTTGTGTTCCCTTGCAGATTCAATATCACAGGAGCACCGGAGTGGAGCTAGGACGACAACGCCAAGAGGAAGTGATATTTAAATGATATGTTTCCTATCTCTTGTTAAATAGTAAACACAATGATTAGAGCTTAGGGAAAGCGTCATATTCTGTTTTGTTTTGTTCTAGATCTAGGTGGATCTAGGGATATCTGTTTATGTCCACATTTACTGATAATTCCCGTAACCAAATTGGAGACCATACTGGGATACAAACTCCTTTTGATTTTTTTCTTCCCATTTGACTTCAGCCTACCTTCCTCTGATAAATTTCATTCTCTGAGTCTTTCGGTAATCCATCTGGACTCCCTGGGTTTGGAAGTTCATTTAGATTTTTTGTCTTTCTCTCAATTTCTCTTCATTTATAGAGATCGTCACACTGTGTCTCATTGATATGCTACGACGAGCCTTAAATGTCACACTTTGCTTGACTAATCCAGTGCGACGATGCCACATTGTTCCCTGCTAGCAGCTTGCGACGACCTTTACTCGTCGCACTGTGTCCCATACCCAGCCTGCAACGACTCTTGTAGAATTTTTTGAAGTGAGTCAATTTTCCTTTTACCACCTAGAGTTTCCTTAGTTGCATGGGGTGAACTTATTATGCCGATGATTGATTGATTCCTAATTTTAAAGATTGATTGTGATTGGTTTTCAGTGATTGAAAGTGTTTCTTTTCATTTTGCAATTTTTTGCTTGTGCTCATTGTCACGAGGATATAATATCAGATCTCGATCTGGGTGCTTGTTTGACAAAGGGTATTTAGTTTGTTTTAAGTTGTGGATTCATTTTGTTTGTCAAATTGGTTGTTGATTAAGAAACACTTTTTGCTTACTTATGTCAAAAGGTTTTCTTGTCTTTTTATTTTTGTCTATGTTACGGATTTGATTTGGGAATTGTGTTGAGAATGTATCAATTTTCTTGGATTACATTTTCCTTTCGTCATTACATCTCTAATTTTTTTTTGGAAAGGAGGAACTGAATTCATTTATTCTTTTTAGTAATCTCTCATAAGAAAATTTTTACATTCGAAATATTTGGAAAGAGAAGAAATTGGAAAATTTGTAGTTCATGATTATTTGGAATTGTGTTCATTCGAGATTAAGAAATTGTGATTTGTAGCTTGTTGTACTTCAAAATAAATACCTTATCTTTACTGTAACTAGAGTTCATTGAATTTAAAAATTGCACATTCATCTCTTTTTTCATTTTATTGGGTCAAGGTCACAAATTCATCTGTTTCACTTCCATATCCCTTTTTGAGTAAGCAACAACCTCTAAAATATGGCGTAAATTTAAAATTTATTAGTAAATTTTATTTTCTAGGGATCTTTTTCACCAACATTAGCTAGGATAGCGCTTTGGAATAGGTTGTAAGGAACACTCTCCAAAGCATCAAAACGCACAATAGTATCTTGTGATAGGGAGAGTTTAAATACAATTGCTACATTTTGTCCTGGGAAGCCCTTTTAACACAAGGTTCAATCACGAGGTCACATTAAGACTGGCAGAGTTACTCATCCTGCTTTGTTGGTCTTGGTGTAGATATTGCGTGTATTATTGGGGGTCACTTGAAGGTATACCCACAATTATGAGTGGAATCCTTTCGAGTTGATTTTAGGATAGATACCCTGCCTTTGCGTGTGGATCAGTCTGTCGACCGCTTCCCCTGGCATCATTGTTGTAGTTGGTAACTTTAGTAGCCTATCTATTTAAGGTCTTTACACAAGGTGACTGTGGAGGGGAAAGTCTTCACGATACCTGGATCGACGTTGGAAAAACTCATTCGGGCTCCTTGGAGGTAGACCCACGATTATGTGTGGGAGCTTGCACTAGGGTGTAAGTCCATTAAGTATGTTGTCAACATAAATTTTCCACCTGCTTATCCCAACCCCTTCTTGTCTTGATTTTGCGACATTGTATTTCATCACCAACTAGTGACTTCGAAATAAGAAGTTTTTGTTTGCCTGGTTTGATTCCTAGATTTTGTTAGTGAGTGTTGTTTTTTTTCTCTAGTTGGCCGTATATTTTTTTTTTGTTCTTTAATTGGTTCATCCAACATCAACCTTCGCTGTTCACGCAAGATGCAAGGGATACCCCCAGAATATCTGGAAGGTTACCAACCTTTACTTCCTAATTCACCAGAAGGCTCTCCCGAGGGAGTAGGCAATAACGAAGTAGCTTCTGAAGTTGGAATCACACACTCTTTGGAAGGATTTCGAATTGTTTCAGATTCCTTAGAGGCTTTCCGACTTCCCCCAAATCCTTTATTGAGTATTAGACAAGACACACACTTGCTCTGGATGAATTCATCAGGAGAAATTGTTGTTGTTGACAACACTGGAGTACCTACTAGACCTAACGCTGGGTCTGGAGTAGAAGATCCACTTTTTCATAGTGAATCATTTAGGATATCGATTCACATTGTTGGAACTTCCCATCCTAGTTCTGTCCCTTTGACAATAAGTGATCTTTACGACAACCTAGGAGCGATTCCTGATAAACATATGGCATCAAAAATTCCTGAGACGTCTGTTACCTATGCGGTACCTTTAGACCATTTTACAGGTACTACCAGTAGTGTCACCACCATTTCAGAATAGTTGTTGGTCGGTTCTCACTCGATCCTTCCTCTCCATATGGACCATTCTATTATGGTCCCATGAGCTACCACGGTTTCTACCAGAAATGTAGTTGTCACCCAAGCTCCAATTGGAACACCACTTCCATCTAGACCAAATCCATCACTTATCCCTAGGTATAGAGCTCTGAATACTTCCATTGTTATCCCTACCCAGGTTCCATCCGGAGGTTCTGGACTTTTTTTTCCTTCTGGGTATTACACTGCGAGTCAATTTGTTCCTACACCTACTCAGATTCTCTCTGGAGAGCCTTACATTCCTCCTCCACCTTTTTTAGGAGGATCTCATCATCTAGGCCCTAGTGACTCAAATCTAGTTGGAGGCACCAGTCTTTCTATCACTTCTAGTTTCCATATTCTTGTTGGAGGTCAACCTCAAGCTGGGGGGAAACCTCAATTTGGGGGACAACCTCAGATTGGGGCATGACCACAACTTGGGGGGAAACCTCAGGTTGGAGTCCATAACCTGGTTTATGGATAAAACGTACATGTGTTACAATCTCAACCATGGAACCTTCCTGTCCAAGACAATCTACAACCATCTGGCGGGAAACATCCTCAAGTCAATTCTTTTGTACCCCATAACCTCGGTCAACTGTATCCAGGTTCTTTGAATCCCACTTGGGGTCAAAACTTTCAATCTAATGTTCCTTTCCAAGGGAACATCCCTAATCAACCCCACAGTGTNTGGCGGGAAACATCCTCAAGTCAATTCTTTTGTACCCCATAACCTCGGTCAACTGTATCCAGGTTCTTTGAATCCCACTTGGGGTCAAAACTTTCAATCTAATGTTCCTTTCCAAGGGAACATCCCTAATCAACCCAACACTGTGGGGTATATGCCTCCAAATCATCCACAACTGAATTTGTCAGGACTTTTTAATTATTTGTAGACTTCTTATGGTCCTACTGGTATACCTACGGATATTCACCCTCAAAACTACCATTTTCCTCAAGTGAACCGACAATTTTCTTTTCTATCCACTTTGGATTTACCTGATCTCTCTAGGATTTTGAATGATCCTATTTTACATTCTCCTTATTGGCCCATCATATCGACCAAATTACCATCTGACATTCCTAAATTTGATGGTCGGGCAATAGAGGATCTGAATAATCATGTTATGAATTTTCATCTGTGGTGTTCATCCAACTCCTTGATGGATGATTCCATCAGATTACGACTTTTCCAACGAACTCTCACGGGTTCGACAACAAAATGGTAAATCAAGTTACCTCGAGGATCCTTCAATGAATTTAACACCCTATCCATGGCCTTTTTGACACATCACCAGTTTTCGATTCGATACGAGACATGAACCAAAATTTTGAGTTCTTTCAAGCAATCTTCATCCACTCATATTTCTGATCACATCCATGAGTGGAGGAGAATAAGACGTTTAATCAAAGTTCCCCTTCCTGATCAACTATTGGCCGAGTGGTTTACCAAATCACTCATTGAACCTATTGCATGTGATGTCTCCATGGGTGGTGTTGTCATTGAAGAACATGTTATTAGTCATGCTCAGTATCTAGATCTCGTTTATTCGCAAACATGAACACTTTACGATTTGATCCTTAACGCTCCTCGTCCTTCCACAAATCCTACCCCAATACCTCCAACAACTTCTCATGCTGCTGATAGTGTGATTGAAACCTTTCATTTTTAGACTCAATCTGCACACACCAGTCACACCAATCCCAAATATAATAATTCTAATGCACAAAATACTCCTGCTCCTACTCCTTCCATCGGTAAGACTGCTGACATTAATTCTATTCAATCCACACCTACCAAGAATAATCAAAATAAAAAGAAAGGGAAGGGTAAGAACAAGGAGGACAAGAATAATAATCCACAATCTGATAAATCCAAAACACAAACCGTTGATGAGAAAGATAAATGTAAACCTCGTTACCCTTGTCTTATTTGTGGTGACGATCATTACATGAAATATTGTCTGAGACGCGCTGAGGTTACTAAGTTCCTCCAAGGGATCGAAAAACCTCCTACACCTGTCATTTTTTCAAAACCTTTCCCTTGTCAACAAAAATCCCAACTGGTCATTCATGACCAAGCTTCTCCTTCTACCTCACCTTATGTCCTTATGTGTATTGGTGACTCTAAAAAGAATGAAGTTGCAATCACAACTTGAGCAAAATATTACTCTTCGTCAAAAGTGAAGGTTGATGATATACCAACTTCATTGGTTCAACCTTCTCCCCCAACTTCACCCCCCAACGATCCTCTTCATCTCGAAAGACCGGGTCTCGATACAGTTCTTCGCCCTCCTCCCAAGGGTGTTGTTCGAAAGTCTGCATTTAATCCTCACGCATGTGTTGCCCAAAACTACATTATTGTAGAAGACCTTGCGCAAGCACCCTCTGCGATGTTATCTCTCAAAGTCCTTCAAAGTTGTACTGCTAAACGAAAGGCACTGTTAAAGGCCATTGGAGGAATTGATCCCACAGATACCAATTTAATAATCCTTGACATGGAAGATCACATTCCAAGGCTTCCTCCTCACTTTGCATTTCAGATCCAAGTTGTTGTTGAAAACAAGAATATCTGTAGAACCATTATTGATGAAGGAGCCTCGACTTGTGTTATGTCCATTACTTGTTGGAAATATATTGGCTCTCCTTCCCTCACTGAATCACACAAAACACTTAAGGCCTTTAATGGTACAGGTTTTAAGCCTTATAGTGTTCTTCCCTTGTTGTCTATTACGCTGGAAAGTAAATTGGTCAATCTTGAGGTTGAGGTCTTCGATGCACCTCTTGATTATAACCTTTTACTTGGCCATATCTGGATTGATTCCTTGCGTGCATTTGTGTCTACCCTTTTCTGTGTGTTACATTTCCCGCACCAAGGAAAGGTCATTAATGTTGACCAAATGGCCTTCCTTAATTCCGATTCTCATACTAGCAAAGTTCCCATCATTTCAAAGACACCTCCTGGTTATGAGAATGTCGGCATGGGTATTTTGAAAGATTCAACTTTGATGGATACATTTCCAATCCCACCACCCGATATTCCCCCTCCTTTAACATGATATCCACCTCTGTTCGCGAAACCCTTGAGTCATATGACCCATGGGTAGTACCTCGCCTGGGTGATTACCTTCTTTATGGTGATAAGATGCCTTTAAGTCTGGTCGAATCCACTTATCAAGATATTTAATTGGAAACCCCCACTCCCCTCTCTCTCTATGATTCATCTTTGAATCCATTCCATGTGATCTTTCCTACTGATGAGATGATCATGTTAGTCATTTCTATGGAAGATATTCCATGGGACGATGGACTTCATCGCTCCATTATCTTCCTAGAATGTGATTCCATAGAGAGTTACCAATGGATTTCGACTCCGTCGACCGTTGTTGTTATTTATTCAGTTCCTGAGTCGACATATCCATTAAACCCAGAGTCATGGAGAATGCTCATATCGGGGCCTCATGTTCTATTGATGAGGTCCACACTTATACATCCCTTTTCCAAGAATTTCGTGATGTTTTCGCCAGGAGTTACGAAGAAATGCCAAATATAGATCTTGATATCGTTGTACACGAGATTAAGATGTAATCGGGCGCTAAACCTGTTCGACAGAGACTTCACCCGATACACCCATGCAAAGCTACCGCTATCAAGCTTGAAGTTGAAAAACTTCTTAAAGCTGGTTTTGTGTATCCTATGGCTTTGGCTGATTGGGTATCCAATCTAGTTCCGGTGAATAAGAAACAAGGTACCATCCATGTTTGTGTAGATTATAGGGACATCAATAAGGCTTGTCCTAAGGAAAATTACCTGACCCCTTTCGTTGACCAGATCATTGACTATTGTGACAACATCGAAATCTTCTCTTTAATGGATGGTTTTTCCGGCTATCATCAAATTAATATTTTACCCACAGACCAACACAAGACCACTTTTATTTGCCCTTGGGAAACCTTCGCCTATCGGAAATTACCCTTTGGTCTCAAGAATGCTGGCGCGACTTTTCATTGTGCTATGTCTTATGATTTCCATGATATTAAGCACATTTTGCAACCCTATCTTGAGAATCTATCGACACATTCCATGTGTTGCCAAGATCACCTGACACATTTAAGGGTCATTTTCGTACATTGTTGTTATTATCGTATCCGCTTAAACCCACACAAATGTGTTTTTTGTGTGTATTCTGACCGACTTCTTGGTTTTATCGTGTTGATACACAAGATTCAAGTAGACCCCTTGAATGTTGAGGCTATCCTTAATCTACCTCCTCCTTCCACACTCCGCCAACTCCAAAGTTTGTAAGGGAAGGCAAACTTTTTGTGTCGTTTCATCCCCAATTACGATGAACTGATGAAATGAGTCACTCGGCTACTCAAGAAAGGTTATGAGTTCATATGGGACGATACTACAAAAAAATACTTTGAAGCTTTGAAACTTTCCTTAACCTGTACACCATTAATGTTTCCCCCTGACTATAGCCAAGATTAATTCCTCTACTTAGTTGCTTTAGACTCTACCATCGCTATGGTATTAGTCCAAGAGGATGATTCACGTGAAAAACATGTGATATACTATTTGATTCGGAGTCTCACGACTATCGAGACCAAATACCTACATGTGGAGAAACTGGCCTTAGCAGCGGTTCAAGTTGTTCAACGTTTTCGTCATTATATATTATTGCTTAGAACCACTGTTATTTTTGATTGCAACCCCATGCAACATATCCCTACTCGACAATTTCTTGGGGGCAAGTAATCCAAATGGATAGTGATTCTCCAGGAGTTTGACTTGGAATTCGAATGCGCCAAGTCAAAGAAATCTTTAGTTTTCGCCGAACTGATATGTGACCTTTCCTCCACTGAGACAGAAAAGGTGGCAGAGGATTCCTTACCACATGAATCCATTTTTATGATTAGTTTTGATGACGTATGGTATGAAGATATCATTATCTATCTCCAGAATCAAAATTTTCAGCCCGATCTATCTAGTACAAATCATTGTCGTATACTGTATCAATCCCGCCAATACATTATTCTTGGTGATACCCTTTATCGCCACTGTATTGAATCCATTTTTCGACGATGTCTCACTTACGATGAAGTTGAGAAATATTTGAATGATTATCACTCTAGGTATTGTGGCAGTCATATGTCTGGGTATGACACTGCCCAAAAGATCTTACGAGAGGGGTATTTTTGGCCTTCTTTGTTTAAGGATTGCATTACTGTTGTTCAGAAATTCTATTCTTGACAAACTTATAATAACAATATAATATCTCATCTTGCTCCCTTACATCCTGTAGTTTCCATTGGTTCATTCACCAAATAGGGCATTGACTTAATGACATGTAACCCTCACTCAGCCAAGGGGCATGGATACATCATTGTAGCTGTGGAATATTTCACTAAATGGGCCAAGGCGATGCCTACATTTGATAACACCGGGAAAACTGCAACATTTTTCATATTCAATCATATCATTACTCAATTTGGTGTCCCTCAAGCTATCTTTACTAATCATGGTAGTCATTTTCGAAATTTTATGATGTCTGAACTTACTGAAAAATTGGATCTTCGCCATGAAAACTCAACCCCCTATTATCCACAGGCCAATGGCCAAGTTGAAGAAATTAACAAAGTTCTCATTACTATGCTTCGACAGATGATAGGAATTCATAAGAAAAACTAGCACATGATGTTGTTCTTAGCGTTATGGGCCTATCATACATCTGTTAAGTCTGCCACAGGATTTACACCTTTCTAGTTAGTTTATGGTATCGAAGCTATCTTTCCGATTGAATGTGAAATACTCTCTTTGAAACTGCCCGTTGAACTTCTCCCCAATACCTTTGTTGAAGAAGAGCGTATTTTGTATTTGATGCAACTAGATGAAACCCATCGCAATGCTGCCTTAGTTATTGAAACTCAAAAGAAACGTGTTAAAGCACAATATGAAAAACATGTCAAGCCACATGTTTTTTTTGAAGGTGATCTAGTTCTTATTTACGAATAGGATCGTGATTTGCTAGGGGCCGGTAAATTCGAGGCCATGTGGCGAGGTCCTTACATTGTCAAATGTGTGTTGGAGAAGGGAGCTTATGAGCTAGTTGATTATGATGGAATCCCTTTGAGTGAACCCATAAATGGGCTTTACTTAAAGAAGTACTATGCTTAAGTCATTTTTGCATAAGTGCTTGTACTTTTAGTGTATCATACTCTTTTGTTATTTTTCATTGTTTGGTTTCGACCTTCAGCTGCTTACCTTGCATTGTTCTTGGTTTCCAGATGTCGGTGTCTTTGCTACCCTACATTGACTTCACCGATGGCGCTAGTAGCAGTACTTAGAACTTAGCATCTGCTGCTTGGGAAATATATGCACCTACAAATGAATTGATTAGTCTACATGGTATTTTCCTTGGTCGTGCAACTAACAATATTGTGGAATACAGTGCAGTCATCAAATTATTGACCGACGTCGTGTCACTGGGAATTTTTCATCTTATTGTACGACTCAATTCGCAGTTAGTAGTCCTACAATTGAGTAATGTTTACTCCATTCGAAGTCCTACATTATTAAGGGTATTTTTACGAATTCACCTCTTGGAACATCATTTTGATTACATTGAATATCAACACATTCCTAGATGTCTAAATACATTAACATATGCTTTGGATAATTATGTGTTAGACATACATTTGAGACATTTATAAAATCCAATCACACTTTATATATGCAACAAGTAAGCCGGTAGAAGCCTCATATATATATAATGATAAACGTTTTACAAAAAGTGTTTTTGTCCGAAGACCAAAATATCAAAAATGTGAAGCA
>JASDQU010011235.1:289985-313421 GCA_032191745.1 Picea mariana
TTGTGGATATGTCTGAATTTAATTCATTTTAGTGCATAGATCCATAGTGTAGTCTGGGTGGCTATGCTGATTCATAAAGACATGGATCCACAGTGTATGTTTAGTGGCCATGAATCATTTGACATTTTTTAATATGATTATGGGAATGCCTACCTCGGACAATGGTATATTATTATGTTGATGCTTGACTGTTTGCAGGTTCCTAATAGATGCGATCTTTGTTTCCAACACACACATTCTACAAATTATTTTGGTTGTCATGAGTTCTAGCCTCATACTTTGGGGGGCATTATGTTACACATTATTTTGGTCATCCTAGTGATCCATTGACAACATGTGTTTATGTTCCCAAAAAGAGCCTTTCTTCATGAAGAAAGTGACTGACTTTATCTTCTCAAAAACCCTATTAAGGAAGGTCATCGTAGGCTGCACCATATGCAGGGTGCGATGATGCCTGAGCGTTTCCCTCTGCTCTAAATCTAGGATGCAACGTCTTTGCAGGATTCTCTACAACCAGGGTGCGATGATGGAAAAAGACTAAGAAAAGGTTGATTTTCACGAAAATTCTAGAAGGTGATCTTCTAGAAGATGATGTGGCATCCGTATGGTTGGGATATTACTCACTTCTATGATTTGGTGGGATCATCCTAATCTCTTTAACCATCTCTCTTTCCCTTATATAAAGAGGGATTTCTCATGGAAAAGGATAAGGTTAATGAAGGTTGAATAGGTTAATATTGTATGGAGAGTTCTGCATTGGATCATTCTTGAGAGACTCATTTCAGTTCATCAAGTCATTGTGGATCTTCTTCATTCAAGATTGGAGCAAGTGTGTGTGTTGGAGAAAAGAGTCATCGAAAGGGGACCTTGCAACATCAAGGCTTTGGTTGTAATCCCCACTTTCACTTTAATATAATACAATGATATGTTTCTTTCCCATAAAACTTGTCTCATTTTATTGTATGATTCCTTGATCACATACATAGGTTCTCATTGAGTATATTATTTCTTTCACTTTGGTTGTCTTGTGTTCCCTTGCAGATTCAATATCACAGGAGCACCGAAGTGGAGCTAGGATGACAATGACAAGAGGAAGCGATATTTAAACGGTATGTTGCTTATCTCTTGTTAAATAATAAACTCAATGATTAGAGCTTAGGGAAATCGTCATATTCTATTATGTTTTGTTCTAGATCTACATGGATCTAGGGAGATCTATTTATGTCTGTATTTACCGATAAGTCCCGTACCATTGGGTAGTTAAATTTTTTTATTTTTAAGCATGGTAGAATTAGTAGATTGTCCAAATTAGCTTCTAAAGACAATTAATTTCATAATTCAACGTCCCCACACCTTTTTATTCCCCTGAGAAATTTAGAGATAGGGATGTATCATGATCATCACATTTTACTCTTGGGAATCTGTTGGAAGGTATTAACTATTCCACACTAATTTGTTTTCATTTATTTAATGCATGGAATTTTATGTAGTTGCCTAGGATATGTTGGGGAAGTATTTTCCTAACTTCCTATTGGTATTGATTCCAAGTCCTTTGGCCCTAGGGGGTTCTATGATTTTTCTTTAGGATCACATAGGATAGGTCCCTCCAAACACCAAAAACACTACTAGGAATTGTTTTGGGATCAAGGGGGTTTACAATGTTGCACCATGAACAAAAGGGGAAGGCCTCATTGAATCCAAACAACATTGCGAAGATATTTTTTGGTACTAGGGGGGATTGTGATGTTTCCCCTAGATTGGATAGGGAAGGCTCCACCAAAACCAAACATCCCTATGATTCATGCCTTTGACACTAGGAGTTTTTGAGGAGGCACTAGATTCGACCCAGGAAACCTCTAGAAAAAGATTGGAAAATGTTTCTATTCATGCCTTCAACATTGGGAAATTTCAGGGAGGCCCAAGATATGAATTGAGTAGCCTCAAGTGAACCTCGATGGATCTATGAGATTATTACTTTGAAGGATGATAGTTGGATACTAGAAGTAAAGTGCATATTCTATGTGGTGATCAAGGTGGTAGCTTGGCACACCACTACAATGATGTGGCATATTGGTTAGTGACCAATATTGACTTAGATGAGTTAGGTGGTGGCACTAAGAACCAAAAATTATGTTGGGAATTCATTGGTTGATATGTATATAATTACCACTCTTTCACATGATATCAGGGGGAAGCATTGTGATATATAAACATTAAGGATCCTTTTTTCCCAATGCACGTGATATAAATAATTTGGGTTTAGATTTGATGATCGAGATTAAAAGGGACATAGATCTTATAGTGTCTAAGTGATATTTTCAAAGAGACATATATTTGGATATAGGGCTAAAAATTAGGCAAATAAGAGCTCATTGGAAATATCTTGAGCCATGGAATCATATCACACAATCCTTGAGGAATAAATGACATTTTGAAATTTATTTTTTAACTAAGTAAACATCCACCATGCCATATAGTGTCTTATACCCAAAAATTAAATTGTACATGAACAACCCAATTTGTGAGGCATGTTCTATTACACTCGAGGTCTCATTGTAGTCAACATGGGGGAAAATGTCATGTTATGTTTAACCTCCAACCACATTAAAAAATAAGGGATACACTTGTGCTATATGGAAAAATGTCAAAGGAAATCAAATAAATTTAGTCCACAATAACAAAGAACCATAGATGGAGTAATCCAATTGGTGATGAAATAAAATCCTAGGACAGAATTTATACCAATTGTGCAATGGGTTAGTATCCTTGTTGGGTCATAAAATATGGTAATGGTTTTGGTAATGACATGCATAATGGGGACGATCAACAAAGATACCAACTTGATGAGAAATGTGAACTCAAAACGAGAACTCTAGCTGTCAAACCTCGTATTTTTGTGTAAAAAATGCCAAAATAAATCCCTGAATCAAAAAGTGGTGCTACTGATAGCACCGCTTTTTTTGGGGGGGGAGGGGTTAAAATTACACCAATTTTCAACCATGGACTTAAAAACCATTATTGTTTCTAATAAAAAAACTTAAAATCAACCACTCAATCAAAATTTGGTGTTACCAATAGCACATTGTTTTTTTAAGAGTTAAAAATACAGGATATTTGAAATCGTGGTCTTAACAACTAGTTCCATTGCACTCAAAACCTTAAAATCAACCCTTAAATTGAAAAGAGGTGCTACTAATAACACCCTTTTTGGGGGGCTTAAAATTTCAACATTTCTAAAACCATGGTCTTAACAACTTGTATCTTTGCAATAAATATCACCCCTTTCTTTGGAGGGGCATAAAATCAATATTTTTCAATCCATAGTCTAAAAAACCAATATTGTTGTAGACAAAACCATAAAATCAACCTTAAAATGTCCACTAATTTAGGGTCATTTTATCACTCCAACCACCAAATAATGCATAATATATTGATAATATCACCCTATAATTTAAAAATTCAACATTACTTTCAAATATTTTATGTACTTTTATTTTAAAAACAAAGTACAAATTGCATCGATTTAAACACAAATTATTTCATAAAAATAATTTTTCATTGTTTATATTCAAACTAGATAAGCTAAGAATTTTTGTTGTTATTATTCATAACAAAATCATATAATCCAACAAACATAGAAATAATTCATAACTTCATGGAAGATCATATGTAATTTCAAAATCTCCTTTATAGTTACTGTACAAACCTCATATTAATAGAAATATATATAAAATGTTTCATTATTGAAACTGAATCATGGATTCTAACACACCATCAAAATTTACATCGTCTTCAAATGAATGATTGGATGAAGATATATATGACCCATATTCTTCTTTGTTATTGATAAATTTCCCATTTGAGCCTACATGTGTGCCCAACAATTCATATGTTAGAATCCTTCTAGATCTATGACTAGGTTTACCAAACTCCCATCTTGAAACTATTTCTTGTGCCAACGACCTCTTGATAATCTCCATAGTCCTAGAGAAAATAGTGTCTCTCTTTTTCAAATGAAAGTCATACACAAGTATGCCATCGTTCAATAATTTTAATATGTTAGTGTGGTAATGATTTATATTTTTACCCTTTATTTTTTTCTTTATACTAATCCATTTCTTGACTACCATCTCTAGCTTGTACACACCATTAAATAGGTGTGTATATGTTGCATACCAATGCACTTCAATTATCGTAACTTCTTCATTTTCTTTATTAACCTTCAAAACTGATGCAGTCTAAAATGGATAACCATGTGGATATTTAGCCTCTAAAACTACAATCACGCAACCCCCCTTAATATCTTGTACTAAGACTCTATAAATGATCCAGGAGGATCTTCACACAAGGAATCATTACTTTGCACATCATGGAGAAAATCATTAAAATACTAATTGATGGTAGGTGGTAAAGAATAATTAATACTCATGAATGATTTATTTAAAATGTAAAAATGATTAATACTTTAAATGAGTGAGAGACTCATGTATTATTCATTCAAATTGGAAAAATGATTAATGCTTGAAGTGAGTTTGAGAATCTCACATATTATTTATTTAATTGTAAAAATGGGAAATTAGTTTTGTGAGAGAATCCAATTCACGAATTAGTTTCATAATTTTAAGGGGAAATTAGTTTCCCAGTTTTAAGGAGGAAGTTAAGGGTCTCATTAGTTGGTTTGGACTCTTTCTCACTTTACCACAATTGGTTTCCTAGTCTCAAGGTGGAAGTTAAAGGACTCATGAGTTGGCTGAGATACTTTCTCATTTTTTTTCCTTGAGTGGCTATTAGAACCTAAATTTGTGAATCTTGTATCCTTGAATTATGGAGCACATGAAACTATTTAAACCCCTTCATTAGGAGAGATTTGGGAGGATATCTTTTCGGAGAAAAACAAGTAATCATGCTTGTCGTCTGTAAGCCCCATCATTGGGAGAGTTGAGCCCCCCTATGGGTTTTAATCCCTGCAAGGAGCATGTGCCACATTTTGTGAGAAGATTTCAGACCTTTCAAAGGAAGGATAATACAATGATTCGTATTCCAAGTGGATCCAGAGACATAGCCAAAAGGTCATGGTGAACTCCATTAACAACTCAGTGATCTCTTGTTTCATGTTTTCTTATGCATGTTTTATTTCCACAATTATGATTATTAATTCATTAAGTAATGGATGTATGAGACTAACAACATATTCACCAAGTTAATATTCAATTTGGATTCAAGTCTTCATAAACACATATGTTCACCTTTGATGCAATCAAGTTCAATAGATCAATTGTAAATATGACCTTAATTAAGTGGCCTAGAACCAAGCCAAGTTTGGTATTAGTATCACCCCCAGTTTCAAATCAGTAAAGTTATTCCATGGCTTCACGATTTGCATGTGATGTTCTAGCAAATAGAGCAAATAGAGAAAAATAACAACAAGATAAGAACTAGTGGAAAAGTATTTAAGCCACTCTCTACTCATTGTATTGATCTCATGATATCAATTTATAATACATGGATTTGACTACTTTTAGATCTATATCTCACTAACAACTCATCAATGGATCATGGCAACACCTCATCAATAGATAAGGATTTCAACTCATAAGTAGGTGGTTTTTGATTGTCTAGGGACTCACAGTTTAACATTCTCCCCCTCAATCACAAGTCTCAATAATCGTACCAGTAAGAAAACAATAATTGGTATCATATTCAATTTTCAATATGAAACTTTTGAATTGAGCCTTGAAGAAGATACACCTAAAAAACCACCATTAGGACTCTAAAACTTGAAGCATATTTGTCATCATTGATATTTGATATACCCCCATGTTAGGAACAAAGTGAGAAGTTTTTGAAGGGATCCAAGCTTGGGCTTTTGGATTCTTTTGTTTTTTAATGATATCTGGTGATTTTTTTGGTTGACCACTAACTTTTTTGACTTGAACAATGTCGTAGTTTTGGTTGACCACTAACCATTTTGAGAATATAATCTCCCCCTGAAGTTGTTGGAGAGAATATTTTTGTTTTATAATTGTACTCCCCCCTTTGAGGTGTAGAGAGTAACATTTTGGATTCATGTTTCAATTTAAAAAAACATGTAGATTTGGGCCCCAATCATGCCCAAAATCATCTAGAATAATTGTTTGAAATATTTTTTATTTTGTCATTTCTCCTTGCAAATGTTTCTTTACTTGTGTTTGGAATATATGGTAAGACGTATGCATCTTCTTTACTTGTTGATTCTATTTCCAAGAGCTTATCCAACCATAATGATCTGTTCGCTTAACCTTATTCTTTCAACATTTTTTTTAGAGAGAAATTTTCTTCCCACTATGAATACAAGGATGGAGATAAAAACACTGAGTCTCCAAGTGACCAACTCTATGAAAATATGGAAATTTATTATCAAGATTATTAACTTCTTCAATAAATCCTGTACTCACAAACTGAACCAATTTGGATTAATCTAGGATATGAAAGTTGTTTTCTTTTCCATAGCCTAAGCCATGTCGATTTTTGTTAAAGAGAAATTATTCCCAAGGTCTAACAATCATATTGGAAAGATAAATTTGTAATTCTTGATGTTATTCTTTTGTGTATTCAAATTCAGATTTGTTTTTGTTGTTGTTCTCATTCCATGCTTCTTCTCCTGATTCATCTTCAACAACAATTTCCTTCATCGATCCACTATATGATTCCATCTCATGACTAATTAAGGAATCATCATCCATCTTTTGTTTTGTTTTTGTATCCACCATTAGGTCATGTGTATCACAATGATTTGGTAGTACTTTTATCCTCATTGATTTGCACGAGTTTATGAAGTCATAACCGCACCTACCGCCTAACGTCCTCCTAGGTATGGTCTACTAAGAATCGAACATTTGCATTAAGTATTTTTTGTCACAAGTTGCATCAACATTTTGTATGAACTCATTTGTATCACAAGTTCCATTAGCCTTTTACATTAGATCCTCTATGTCACAAATTGCATCAACCTTTTGTATGAGGTCATTTTCTACATATGTTGCATCAACCATGGCTCGTTTTCTTCTTATTTTGAATTAATTTAATCTCAAGTGATTCAATCAATTGATCCTTCATATCAATTTCATTCTAAATATAAATAATCTAATTATGAAATTCATGTTTGTCGTCTTGTTATTTCCTTGATTTCTTGAGAGGCATTTTGTAACAAAATTCCCTCTTTACCCATTTTTTTATTTTGCTCATGCTCACTTGTCATGTTTTCTTATACTCACTTGCTTGTACTTGTTTCTTTTATATCATGCTTGCTTGATTTTATGTCACCTTATGGTGTTGGGTATTACCGAGAATGAACGCTAAAGTGTGATTAAAATGACTTAATTTTGATGACTTTCTTGACCTCCTTATTCAAATTCGAAGAAGGTCTTGATGATAACATTCACAATTAATTTTTGATTTGAAAAACACTTTTATTGACTTGAAAACTTGGCTCCGATATCATGTTAACAAATAGAGAAAAATGTCCTTAGACCCCTTTATTCCGTTTCGGGGTGGTCTACGACACAAATACCACCTCAAAAAAATGTTGATTTTATTATAATATCTTTCAACATCTTTCAAATGGTTTTCTTGTAACATCTGCAAGTTTCACTTCTTACAATGTTAAGAGTGTTTTCCCAAATACAATTAGAAGCCTTCCACTATTTTCAATATATTTTTCCTTTATACAAATTATTTGTGCAAACTATGGTAATATAAATACTTTTACCAAATAGAATGATATATGATATAGAGACAAAGTTTGGAAATATAGAATTGTTTTACCAAAGTTATGAAAAATCCAAAACTATGTGCACAGAGGCTTTCACATAATGGAAAACATTGCACCTTTCTATCAAATTGGTATGGGCTTCACCTCTTCAAGAATGTGCATTGGATCTCTTTCATTTAGTAACTACGGTGTCTATGTATTTAAAGAGAGTTTTGGAGAGTATAGCATTAATTGAAATGAATCACACCGACAGACCCCAAAAGCATATAAAGTAAAAAACCAAAATATGATGATAAATAGTGTCTTTTTGTCTTTCCAATTGGCTTCATGCATGTTGAATAAAATTGCCAATTGAAAAAAAAATGTTTTCCTCCTATTTTATTTGCTAGATTTGTAATTTAGAGCTATATGATCTATATGATGTATGTCCCGGTGGCATCAAATTTAGAGCTATATGATCTGATTATTGGAGAAATCGTAGCCATGGTATGATCACATGGACTACCGGGCTCCTTTAACTACAAACACCCTAACTACAAACCAAAAATACATATATTCATTCATTCATATTCAATCTCCTCCATTAGCTACTAGAATGGTAATATAGATTTCAAATTTCTTTGATTAATTTGTGTTTGTTGACATAAAGATGCTTGAACAATCTCGGTGTAATCACCACCAAAACATTTGAGGATAAATGTTTACTTGGGTTGTGCTATAGCATGTTTAATGCCTTTGACTAGGAAGGATATCACACATATTTCCCATTGCTACCCACATGGTCAAATTGGAAGAAGCCAATGATCCACTCAATGTGAATCCATTTTCTACAAGAATTCTCAAGGAATATATGGATTTATTTCCTCGAGAAGAAATCTGAAGTATTTGAGAAATTCAAAGAGATTAAGGCTCTTGTGGAGAATGAGACAGAGAAGCAAATTAAGGTGTTGAGGATGGATAACGATGGATAATTTTGTGAAAATGAATTCGAAGAATTTTGTAAAATGTGCGATATAGAAAGGAAAAATACTACTCCATATATGCCTCATAAAAATGGAGTTATAGAAAGGATGAACAAGATGTTGATGGAAAAATAAAGGTGCATGCTTAGTGGTGTCAGGTTAGGACATAAATGTTGGGAAAAGGTAGTGGGTACGACATGTTAGCTGGTCAATCGATCACCCTCATCAACACTAGATAAAAATACTCCACACAAGGTATGGAATAGTAAGAATACCTCTCTCACACATATCAAGGTATTTGTTTGTGATGCCTATGTTCATGTTCCAAAGGAAAATAGGAGTAATATGGATAAAAAGGCTAAAACCTGTATATTTATTGGGTATAAAGATGGTCTGAAAGGTTATAAGATTTGGAACCGAGAAACTAAGAAGGTAGTGTATAGTATAGATGTGGTATTTAGAGAAATCAAAGATTTTGTCAAATAGGAAGTCCTACCAAGGAAGGAATAACCAAAGACAATAGAGCTTGATTTGAAGGATAATGAATCAAACTCTACAAAAGAAAAGGAATAAGAAGAAAAAGATCCTCATACTCCAGTATTGAGGAGATTGGTTCGGGAAAAAAGACAATCAGAAAGGTATGCTCCACATGATTTCTGTTCAAAATTTTCATTTGTTTATTACTGAATATGATCCTAGAACTGTTATGGAGGCAATGGATTCAAAGGATGGAAAACTATGGAAAAATACCATGGTTGAAGAAATGGCATCCTTAGACAAGAATGAGTCTTGGGATCTAGAGGAGTTGTTGACTAGAATAAATCTCATTGGAAACAAATGGGTGTTTAAGAAGAAGTTGAGTGCAGAAGGAAAAGTGGAGAACCACAAAGCTCAATTAGTAGAAAAAGGTTATTCCTAGGTAAAGGGAATTGACTTCATTGAATTTTTTCTCTTGTTTCCAAGTTAACTTCTATAAGATTTTTTTTATTTGTTGTTTTTTCATTTTATTTTGAAGTAGGACATATGGATGTGAATACAACATTCCTACATAAGGATATAGAAGAATAAATCTACATGAAGTAATAACCATAAGGATTTGTTGTGAAGGGAGAGAAAGAGCTGATATTCAAGCTGAAAAAGTTCCTACATGGGTTAAATCAATCACCAAGGACGTGGAATAAAAAAATTGATACTTATATGTTGTGGCTTGGTTTCACAAGGAGAAAAGCATATCATTGTGTGTATTTCAAATTAATCGGTGATCATCTCATTTATTTGTTCTTGTATGTGGATGATATGTTGCTGGTAGGAAACAACAAGGAGATTATGCAAGATGTGAAAACTTAGTTGTCCTCTAAATTTGACATGAAGAATCTTGGTGTTGTAAATTTCATTTTGGGCATGGAAATTAAAAGAGATAAAACAAACATGAAACTCTAGTTAAATCAATGGAAACATGCCAAGACATTATTGTGTAGGTTTAATATGTAGGAATGTAAATCGGTCAAGGTTCATATGTTGGAGATACTTCACACACACCTAGGATTTCTTTTTCCTAAGGTTTTCCCTATGTTTATTAGTCATTATTCAGTCTCCTATAGTTTAGGGAAAATATTCCTCTAGGATAATATTCTCTTCAGTTCACACTTTAGTTTGATCAATTGAGTGGAGTCTAGATTCCACATTGGGATTATCACCATGCAACATTGGGATCATCACCAGATAATGCACATTGTCCTTGGAATAATCGCCAAACTATTGCATTACTCATGATTCCTTGATATCCTCCTCACTTCACTTTGTTTCAGTCAATTAACTGAGGACTGAGAGACTAGTTAACTCAGACTAGGTAACAATTCACTCTCGTAACTTCTCAAGAGACTAGACTAGGTGGCAGTTTACTCCTGTAACTGTTGGTGTGTGTCCAAATCACTCTATACCAACACTATGACGCATTGGATTCTTCTCCATTGCGCATTAGTTGAGTTATATAAAGTATATCATGTGTAAATTGTTATTCATTCATTTGGTTAATGAGAATTCTTCCATTATTTCTCTCCTGTTTCTCTTTTCTCATATTTTCTCTGCAAATTGTGTATGTCATTTTCTAGCTAGATCTATTTTGTGTAGTTTCAACACATTTACATGGTATCAGAGCCAACAAACTTCTAGGGAAAATACACACCAAATTATTTTTGTAGGTACAAAAGATTGAAGACAACGGAAAAATGGAATTTCTAAAAGAATTCATTCTTACACCGCACAATTTCTTTGTATGGAAGGAGAAGATGATAATGCATCTTCGAGGAAGAGGATTATATAGGTTAACCATGAACAAAAAAACCAAACCAACATCAGCAATAGAAAAATACAAGTATCTGAATTGAATGGATGAAGCGTTTGGAACTATTTGCAGTCTCATTTCTTCTGAATTCCTCTTTCACATATCCTCCTGTAAAAACCCCAATGAATCCTTGACCACCATTGAAGTGATTTTTGGAAAATAGGACGAGATGAGGGGACACATGCTCAATGTGTAATTTCTCACTTTGTATCCAAAAAACTTTGACAATATCCAATATTTCTTTACCAAATATAAAGGATTTGTTGTCACAACTCAAGGCTTGCGGGGTTGATAAATCTAAGGAGGAGAAACAAATGGTTGTTACCCTTCTCTCCGAACTTGGTCCAAAATACTCAGTGTTTTTATCTACATTTCATTCAGCTAGGCTCACCTCTGGAGCCACTTGGACGATTCCCTTTCTTGAGGCCTTTATCGAGTCTTTGACACAAGAGCAAAGCAATCTCATCAATATGGAAAAAACCAAAGGTCCAAAGGCGCATGCACTTACTGTGCAATATGGTAGCGGTAATCAATATCATAAATATAAATACCAAGAAAAAAGGAAATCACATGAAAATCCAAAGAAGGAAGGGTACTCAAAACCCTTCAATGATGCCTCCGGATCCAAAGGTGGAAAGGGAAGAAAAAGGGAAAATTGCGCTTACTGCCATAAAGGGTTCCATCCAAAATCTGCATGTATGAAAAAACAGATAGATCCAATGGCCCAAATAATTCAACAAAACAACCTTGGATATCGCATCCCCAAGGGTGCCAATAAGAAGAAGCCATAATATCACAATCTCAATAAAGACAATTCTAGCTATGCTTTAATTTCCATCAACTCCTCTCCCGGTGCTTGGATCGTAGATTCAGGTGCATCACACCAGATGGCTACCAAAAAAGAAGTCTCTTATTCATTGGATGCATGTAAAGGTCCTCCTATTCTTATGGGGGACAACTCTCCAGTCGAGGTCACCGGAAAAGGAAGAATTGAACTCACAAATGAAAGCTTCAAGAATGTGTGACATGTTCCCAAAATTTCCGGCAATCTTCTCTCTGTGTATTAGACAAAAAAATCTGGCACCAAAAAGAGAGTCATATTCACACCCGATGAAGAGGATATCTATGAAATGCAAACCAATTCCATGGTTGCTACCGGTGAGGTAAGTCATCAATCTAGACTCTACACATTTTCTGAATTTATTGAACCGGATTATGGATTAGTATGTACCCATTATGATGAAAGCAGTATGATATGGAATGAAAGGTTCAGGAATTTAAATTTCAGATATATGAAAAAAATTAGCAATAAGGGAATGGTTGATGGTCTACCTGACATCCACTTCTCCAAAGGAATTTGTGAGGGACGTGTTCTTGGAAAACACCCTCAAGAGAAATTCGACAAAGAAAAGACTCATAAGGATTCCTTTCCTTTAGATCTGATCCATAGTAACCTCATGGGCTCTTTTCTGTATCCATCCATCAGTAAATAAAGGTACGTGCTCATTTTTTTTAATGATTTCTCATGCTTCACATGGATTTTCTTTCTCAGGAAAAAATCAAAGGTCTTTCAACACCTCAAATATTTCAAAGCCCTTGTTGAGACACAGTCAGGAAAGAAAATCAAATTCCTCCAAACAGATAACGGGGGTGAGTATGTCAACCATGAGATACAAAATATTTTTCATAAGGCAGGGATTCATTTGCAACACACAATACCCTTTATTTCGCAACAAAACAGAGTTGCTGAGTGGAAAAATAAATATCTAAAAGAGATGGCATCTTGCATGCTACATGAAAAGTCACTTCCACAACAATTATGGGATGAACCACTTAATTGTGCAACTTACATACAAAACATATCTCTCCATAGATATGTCAAGGATAAGAACCCCTACGAGGCTTGGAGCAGCCTCAAACCAGAAGTGATCCACATCCATATTTTCGGTTCACGTGCATGGGTCATGATTCCCTCTGAGAAGAGGAAAGCACTTGATCCACAGAGCATAGAGTGTATCTTTGTTGGATACCCCAATGGTGTGAATGGATACAAACTCATTGATATTTATTTGGACCGACTCATCATTGAGCGAAGTGTCCAATTCAAGGAAAGTGTCTCACATGTACCTCATTAGTCGCATGCAAACACTTTTGTTCTTCCACATGTTAGATATGATGAGCATGCACATGCCAACTCTTCTTCAGACGAGAGTTCTGATTTAGAGGATTCATATGATCCAAACACAGAGTTAGTACATTTAGATGTAGAGTTAGTGCATGCAGATGTAGATGCAAAGCCAGAGCCGAGGCCCAAGTGGGCCAAGACTAGTCTTCAGGATGCAAGGGATCTTGTTGAGGATCCAACTAATACTAGAAGGACTTGATCTAATTTCGAGGAGCCTCCTCTTGCACTCACTTCCTCTAAACCGATTCCATCCAGACATATTTTCTTGGTTTAGTCTTCAAATCCACAGTCCTATGGTGAGGCTGATGGAAATACCTTTTGGGAATCTTCCATGCAGGAGGAGTACAACTCCCTCCTCGAGAACCAAAATTTGGATCTAGCTCCCCTTCCTTCAAGAAGGAAAATTTTCAAGTGAAAATGGGTCTACAGGACCAAGAGAACAATGGATGGATAGGTTAGAAGATATAAAGCCAAGCTAGTTGGCAAAGGATTTCAGCAGGTGCATGCATTGACTATGACGAGAGATTTGTTACAGTAGCGAATATGGATTCCATACGTTTGGAAATTTCCATTGCGGCAGCCAAGGGATGCGAATTCCATCATATGGGTGTGAAGAATGCATTTATTCACGACAATCTCTCTGAGGAGATCTATATGGAGCAACCCCAAGGATTTATGAAGGATTCATCATTGGTCTGTCGACTGAAGAAGTCTCTTTATGGCCTAAATAAGGCTCCAAGAGAATGATATGCCAATATGGACTCCTACCTACTGTCACATAACTTGTACATTCTAAGTCAGACCCAAATGTTTACATGCTCAGGACAATTGATTCACTTCTACTCCTAGTTCTGTATGTTGATGATTTGTTGATCACCGGTTGCTTGACTTCAACGATTGCTACAATCAAGAGGATTCTTCATGACAAGTTATTGATGATGGACATGGGTCTGATACATTTCTTCCTTGGAATCGATATTAGTCAAGATGAATAAGGCATCAAACCGTCTTGGGCCAAGTATGCATGAGATATCCTTGAGATATTTCACATGATAGACTGTAAGTTTGCCCAATCCTTTCCTATCAGGAGTTAGAATTGAGGATGGCGGGGACACTCTAATGGTTGACAATACAGTGTATAGAAAACTAATGGGAAGGTTGTTGTATCTCACACACTCCATACCAGGCCTCTCCTATGCAATTGGATCATTCTCTAGGTTCATGCAGGAGCCGCATGAGCTACATTGGAATGTTTCAAAGTGAATCCTTCGATATACATAGGGCACCATCACCTTTTGGATTCACTATGTATCATAATCTATATTGGACCTCATTGGGTTCATTGATTTTGACTAGGCTGGCGATAACATTGATCACAAGTCCACATTTGGTTACTCACTTGATCTTGGTTCTAGGCCTATCTATTGGTTGAGCAAGAAGCAAGTTGTTATTGCCCTATATTCAGTCAAGTAAGAGTACATAGGGGTAGTTAACATAACCATTCAGGCTATGTGGCTGAAAATTTTTCTCACAAAGTTGGGCATTCAGTTTCATCGATCGATCGTCATCTCATGTGACAGTGAAAGCACTCTAAATTTCTGCAGAGAT
This sequence comes from Picea mariana, assembly GCA_032191745.1. Taxonomy (NCBI): domain Eukaryota; kingdom Viridiplantae; phylum Streptophyta; class Pinopsida; order Pinales; family Pinaceae; genus Picea; species Picea mariana. The sequence goes on from JASDQU010011235.1 coordinate 304,835, forward strand.
CTAGTTCAAAGGCAGCGGACGAAGCACATCTAGATCCACATGAACTATATCTAGGACTTAGTACATGACCAGATCATCGACTTGTAGTTTTTTCCTTCAATATAAGATATTGCAGACATCTTCACCAAGACCTCCACTAAGAAGAAGTTCCATTCTCTACACAGTCGTCTTGAAGTGAAGGACATAGTTTCCCAACAACTGTCAGTTCTTCTTTTTACCTACATTGTACTTTGAAGGGGGGGTTTTCCCATGAGGTTTTTTCTCTTTCCTCATTTATTTCAGTGTATCTTTTGTATTTGGGTACCTAACATGGCCTCATTTCTGGGACCCATTCTTTATTTTCACCATAGTGATGTCCAAGGGGGGTGTTGGAGATACTTCACACACACCTAGGATTTTTTTTTTTAAGGTTTTCACTATGTTTATTAGTCATTATTCAATTTCCTATAGTTTAGGGAGAATATTCCTCTAGGATAATATTCTCTTCAATTCACACTTCAATTTGATTAGTTGAGTGGAGTCTAGATGCCACATTGGGATTATCACCGTGCAACATTGGGAACATCACCAACTAATGCGCATTGTCCTTGGAATCATCACCAAACTAGTGTGTTAGCACTAAGAGTTGTTGTTATACTACTAGAAAGACAAGCCTAGGACCCATTTGAATATTTAGAGTTGGATGAGTGATTATATTAAAAAATGGATCAAACTTATAAGGTTCAAAGCCTGATCTAATGCATGAAATTCCAAAGACTATATTCTAGCAAAAAGGGCTATCATAATCTCCAATCAACACATATTTTGAAAGATGAATAGAAGAAAATGAAGAAAAAAATCAACATGAACATTCAATTTCACATCAGGCTTGATTGAAACATTCATATGGTTGAAATTTCATTAATTAGGATCCTTCTAATAAAAAAATAAAGATTTTCTCCAATAAGAAATGCTTCACAAAATACAAAGTAAATCATCCACTGCATAACTATGCTAACAAAGATTTTTATAAATCCTTTATCAATCAATATTCCATTAGAGAAATAAGACAAATAAAATGGACAAAGAAAGGAGCACAATATGATCTTTGACTGCACAAGAATCCTCCATCCAGATATACAGAGTCTAGGAGTTTACAAAATAGTAATAGCCTTTTTCATATCACTCTAGCCCTTTCCTTATCAAAGTCCACTTCATATATAGTGAGTGATCTCTCTCTTCTAAAAGGAGGTCAAAACCAAGGATCTACATAGGATCCTCCATTTAGGAGTCTGTTACAAAACATTCCAACAAAAACATAACGAATTCCTATTTTTTGGGATCTTGTCTATTGTGATAAATGCCTTTTGAAACATGTCATGATGCTTGATATGGATATGGAACACATGTCCCTCGTGTCCATATAACTCCTAGGAAACCACTCAAACATTCCATAACAACTGGTAGCCCTCCCATAGCTCTGATTTATCAAACTGTTAGAGTTCGCAGTGCCTTTGACAACATGAACTGTTAACTTTCCTGTAGGTAGTGGTTTTGAATTTTCTCCCAAACTACAAACTGGGTCAGGTTGATTTCTGTTCATAAGGTCAATGGTAATATGTTTCTTCTCCACACCAAATTTTAGAAGAACCCAGATCATCATTTAATTGTTATGATCAAAACTTGACTATGTTGTGTGCTAATTGCTACAAATTGTCCCAAATTATCAGTTCGCAGTGCCAGTGAGTCCAGGCACTATGAACTTTCCTATAGCATCTTGTTTTCTTGCAAAAAGATTCCAACCTTTAAAAACCTGTACATGAAGTAGGATATACCTTCCACAAGATGTTGCAAGCTTATTTCAACCTAAAGTAATATTGAATAAACATAAAAAGATGCTAAGTTTAACTCAAAATCCAAAATCATCACTTAGTGTTATAACTGCATGCAAAAACCATGACAAAAATGATGTTGATGTGGAAGATCATCTTGTATTCATATTTTGGGTCCGGTTCTCCTTCTAGTAGCCATCTTAGCCAACATATCTAAATTCCTTTTTGCCACTTCAGGATGCCCTCTTTGCATTTTCTTGCTTTGCTGACTGTCCATGATTTTTATCTTAAAAAACTCCTGTAACCTCTTATGACAATGCTATGTGAAATATATAGTAAAACATGGGTTTTTTTGGGTTGAATTACATAGCTGATATACTCATAGTTCACCTCTCTGAAAAACTTATACACATAAATGGTATAGAGTGGGGAAAATTGCAAGTAGGAGTGATAAAAGGAACAATAATCTAGTCTTAGTGAAAATGCATACAAGAAAAAGAGACAACTCTGTAAAACTGAGGGTTTGCAACGCCAACACCAGTTCCCAGCTCATAGATATCAATGGAGAAAAAGGCTTGTTTGCAGAATAAATTGTAGGATGACCTTAAGATAACAAATTTGACTAATGGGCATATTTTAGAGTGCCATATAAGTGGTTTTGAGAGTTAGAAACATATGGACATTTTACAGTTTGCAGTGTCAATTTCATAATAGTTTTAATTCCTTTGTCAACCTTTAAGCAACATGAAATTCGTCAATAAATACCTGATAAATCTGGATTTAATGTTGGTGCTTTGTGAACTTGATATGGTATTAGATAAATGTATCCAATCTTGAACAATCTTCTTCAGCCAGTTTGCAACGCCAATTTCAAATTCCAATAGCGCGCTTCAATGAAACTGTTAGAGTTTTTTGTGACATAATCCTTGAAAATCAAACTATATGAAAGTGTTTAAAACCATGAAATTCCCCTTGACATGTTTACAAATTGCAATAACATGAGGTACTTCTTGGTACATTGCAAACTTTTAGGTAAGTTGGCAACAAATAGACCTGACCTTTGAGTTTCCCTCTGAACGATTGGAAAGTGACATAATGGAAACTTGTGTACACCATGAAACAAGACATATGATGATGAACAATATCAGACTCTTACATGGATGAAGGTCATAATGTTTTGACTCCTGAACATTTCATGTGCTAACATTGGATCCACAGGGAATGGCATGCTCCCTATGAGATGCCAATAACATTGCAGTTCCAGTGCCTTATCCATTGGGCTTATGGAGTCTTTCACCTCGCTCCAAACCTGTGCAACTATCCTCTACAACACTTCAACATATGAAACTTATTCAAACAAACTGAAAGAGTTGTTGAAAATGTCACACTACAACTGAATGTTGAAAACAAAAATACTGGCGCACACTGTAATCTGTCCACACTATACAAACTAAAGAATTTTTTTTTTTTGGGAAGTGAGGTTATTATCTATTCTACCCTACTCTAACCAACTCTCCAATTTTTTCAAGTGAAATAAAATTTCAATAGGAGCCATGAAAGTAGATTTATGATTTCCAAATTTTCAATGAAATTTTGAAAATCTCTCAAATGCTTCTCAGCTATGATATGGTCTTCCCCAATAAAAAGAGGCATATATTCTAAAAACTTGGGAGGGTAAGGATGAAGAGTAGATGGTAGCTTCAAGGGTTTAAAATTTTTCTCTCTAATTCTAGATTGAACATTAGTGGGTTGATCACCGGGTACAATAAGCGGATTGCAAGATATAACATAGTTTGAAAGAGGAAAATCGAATTTATAATCCACATGGCTATATGGATGATCAATTTCAGGAGGTATTTGGATACATACATCATTCTCACATGGTTTGGACAAAGGAAAATGATCAAAATAAATGATTCAAGAAGAGGATACATCTTCTTATTTCAAGGAGGGATACACAACAATGGGTTGATGGTCATCCGAATAGACAAATCAAAGGATGATTCTTCTGAAATGCGAAGGAAAATAAAAGAAAGAGTTAATGAAAAATAAAATAAGTTCCCGAAAGAAACTTATGACTTGATATCTGGACTTCATGTGTCTTCCTTTCATATTTTCTGTCTGAGCTCGTTTTTTAGTGGAGTATTGTAACTGATTTGAATCACCAAAAGGTTCTTCAAATGTGTGGAGTCTCCATGGTGAAAAAATGTAGTCTGTTCTATACCAATCCTTTCTCACCATCAAGAACTGGTAGTAATCTGTGTCATACAAGCCAAGGAATATTTTCAACTTCATCCTCGACAACGACACCAAAAATGTTAGCACTACGAGTTGTTCTTAGACTATTGGAAAGAGAAGCATAGTACCCATTTGAATATTTAGAGTTGGATGAGTTCTTATATTAACAAATGGATGAAACTGATAAGGTTCAAAGCCTGATCTAATGAACAAAATTCCAAATACTATATTCCAACAAAAAGGGCTATCATAATCTCCAACCAGCACATATTTTAAAAGATGAATAGAAGAAAATGAAGAAAAACATCAAGATGAACAATCAATTTCACATCAGGATTGATTGACATAGTCATATGGTTTAAATTTCATTAATTAGGATCCTTCTAATCAAGAAATAAAGATTTTCTCCAAGAAGAAATGCTTCATAAAATACACAGTAAATCATCCACTGCATAACTCTGCTAAAAAAGTTGTTGATAAATCCTTTATCAATCAGTATTCCATTAGAGCAAGAAGACAAATAAAATGGAAAAATAAAGGAGCACAAGCTGATCTTTGACTACACAAGAATCCTCCATCCATATATATAGAGTTTAAGAGTTTACAAAATAGTAACATCCTTTTTCCTATCACTCCAACCCTTTCCTTATCAAAATCCACTTCATATATAGTGAATGATCTCTCTCTACTCTAAGGAGGTCTAAACCAAGGATATATAGGATCTTCCTCCATTTGAGAGTCCGCTACAAAATATTCCAACAAAAACATAACAAATTCCTATTTTTTTGGATCTTTCCTATTGTGATAAATGCCTATTGAAATAGGTCATACTACTTGATATGGAGATGTAACACATGTCCCTCATGTCCAAATAAATCCTAGGAAACCATTCGAACCTTCCCTGATAGCTAACATCGCTCCCATAGCTCGGATTTATAAAACTGTTAGAGTTTGCATCGCCTTTGACAACATGCACTATGAACTTTTCTGTAGGTGATGATTTTGACTTTTCTCCCAAACTACGAATTGGGTCGGGCTGATTGTTTGTCAACAAGTCAATACTAATATGTTGCTTCTCCAAACCAAATTTCAGAATAACCTAGATCGGAATTTAAAATTTATGATCAAACCATGACTTTGTTGTGTGCTAATTGCTACAAAATTGTCCCAAATTACTAGTTCACAACGCCAGTGAGTCCAGGCACTGCAAACTTTCCTGTAGCATCATGTTTTCTTGCAAAAAGATTCCAACCTTTAAAAACTTGTACCTAAAGTAGGATAGACCTTCCACAAGATGATTCAATATTATTTCAACCTGAAGTAACCTTTAAGAAACATAAACAGATGCTAAGTCTAACCCAAAATAAAAAAAATCATCACTTAGTGTTATAACTTCATGCAAAAACCATGACAAAAATGATGTTGATGTGGAATATCATATTGTATTCATCTCTTGGTTCTGGTACTCCTTCTTGTAGCCATCTTATCCAACATATCTAAATTCCTTTTTGCCACTTTAGGATGCACTCTTTTCATTTTATTGCTTTGCTGATTTCCCATGATTTCTATCTTAAAAACCTCCTGTAACCTCTTCTGACAATGCTATGTGAAATATATAGTAAAACAAGGGTTTTTTTTGGTTGAATTGCAGAGTTGATATAATCAAAGGTCACCTGTCTGAAAACTTATACACAACAATGGTGTGGAGTGGGGAAAATTGAAGGTAGGAGTGATAAAAGGAACAACAATCTAGTCTGAGTGAAAATGTAGACAAGCAAAAGAGACAACTTTGTAAAATAGAGGATTCGCAGCGCCAACACTAGTTCGCAATGCATAGATATCAGTGGGAGAAAAATGATTGTTTGCAGAAGAAATTGTAGGATGACCTTAAGATAACAACTTTGACTAATGGGAAAAGTTTAGAGCACCATAACAGTGGGTTTTAGAGTTGGCATCATATAAACATTTAACAGTTCGCAACACCAATTTCATAATAGTCTTAATTCCTCTGTCAACCTTTAAGAAACATCGAAATCATCAAGAAATACCTGATAAATCTGGATTTAATGTTGGTTCTTTATGAACCTGAGATGGTCTTAGAGAAAGGTATCCAGTCTTGAACAATATTCTTTATCCATTTTGCAGTGCCAATTTGTAGTGCCAATTTGCAGCGCTAATTTCAGATTCCAATAGCGTGCTTCAAGGAAACTATTAGAGTTTTCTATGACATAATCCTTGAAAATCAAACTGAATGAAAGCGTTGAAAACCATGAAATTCCTCTTGACACGTTTCCAAATTGCAATAATGAAAGATAACTGCATGAGGTAATTCTTAGTACGTTGAGAACGTTTAAGTAAGTTGGCAGCAAAAAGACCTGACCATTGACTTGACCTCTAAACTATTGAAAAGTGACATAATGGAAACTTGTGTACACCTTGAGACAAGACATATGATGATGAACAATATCATGAAACCAAGACTCTTACATGGACTAAGGCCGAAATTTTTTGACTCCTGAACTTTTCATGTGCTAACATAGCGCATTACTCATGAATCCCTGATCTTCTCCTCACTTCACTATGTTTCAGTCAGTTAACTGAAGATTGAGAGACTAGTTAACTCAGACTAGGTGGAATTTCACTCCCGTAACTTCCTGAGAGACTAGACTAGGTGGTAGTTTACTCTCATAGATGTTGGTGTGTTTCCAGATCACTCTAGAATGACACTATGGCACATTGGATTCTTCTCCAATGAGCATTAGTTGATTTATACAAAGTATATCATGTGTAAATTATGATTCATTCATTTGGTTAATGAGAATTCTTCCATTGTTTCTTTCATGTTTCTCTTTTCTCATATTTTCTCTACAAATTGTGTATGTCATTTGCTAGCTAGATCTATTCTATGTAGGTTCAATACATTTACAAACTTCTATTAGATTTGTTTTATTTGTTGTTGTTTCATTTGATTTTGAAGTAAGACATATGGATGTGAAGACAAAATTTCTACATGGGGATCTAGAAGAATAAATCTACGTGAAGTACTAGCCATACGACTTTATTGTGAAGGAAAATAAAGACTTGGTATGCAAGATGAAAAAGTCCCTACATGGGTTAAAGAAATAATCAAGGATGTGGAATAACAAAACTAATACTTATATGTTGTGGCTTAGATTCACAAGGAGCAAATCATATAAATGTGTTTATTTCAAATTAATCGGTGATAATCTCATTTATTTGGTATTGGATGTGGATGATATGTTGCTGATAGGAAACAACAAGGAGATTATCCAGGATGTGAAAACTCAGTTGTCCTCTAAATTTGACATGAAGAATATTAGTGTTGTAAATTTCATTTTTGGCATGGAAATTAAAAGAGATCAAGAAAACATGAAACTCTAGTTAAATCAATGGAAAGATGTCGAGAAAATATTGCATAGGTTTAATATGTAGGAATGTAAACCGATCAAGGTTCATATTCATGTAAGTGTCAAGTTATCTGCAGATCAATTTTTGAAGACACAGAAAGAGGAAGAGGACATGTCTCATGTTTTGTATGCCAAATAAGTTAGCATTTTGATGAATGTAATGGTTTTCACTAGATCACACATTACACATGCAGTGGGAGTTTTAAGTAGGTATATGTCAAAACTAGGGAAGGAGCATTGGACAACAGTAAAGAGGGTTTTCAGGTATTTGCGCGGCACTGCTAGTTATGGATTTTTCTACCAGGGAAAAATAATATTTGACATAGTGTTGGACATGCATGGATTTGTTGATGCATCTTGGGTTGGAGATCTAGATCACAAAATATCTACAAGTGGGTATGTGTTTAACCTGTTTGGAGGAGCAATCAGTTGGATGAGCAAAAGACAACTTGTAGTGGCACTCTTAATTACAAAAGCTAAATAAATGACATCCACTCATGCAATCAAGGAAGCAGTATGGTTACAAAGATCGTGTTCAGGTATTGAGTTGGTATAGCAAGCTATAAGGATATATTGTGACAGTCAAAGTGCAATATTCCTGGAGAAGAACCCGACTTATCATTCAAAGGAAAAGCATATTGTTGTTTAATATCACATTATGAGAGACATGGTTGAAGAAAATAAGATGTTGTTGATGAAAGTGGACACTTTGAAGAATGTTTCGGATTCATTGAAAAATTCTATGAGCACTGAGAAGTTTTCCTGGTGTAGAGAAACAATGGGTATTGTTTCCCTGGATTGTTAACTATGTAATCATGTAACCCCCTTTATACAAATAAAAAAACAAGTGGGAGAATGTTGGGTATGTGTTATATTTTTTGCAATATTGGTCCCATGTATTGTAAAATAATATGGGAGCAAGGAGGGGGCCTATTGGGGGTTCGGGGGCGGAGCCCCGGAAAAACAAATTGGTAGTTTTTTGCATTTGTTTTTCATAATTTTTCGGCACATGGTTTTCGTTGATGGTTTTCTAATTCCGGTTAAGGAATTAATTTTTTTTAATATTATAGGTCAATGGATTAGGGGTTTGGATTCCACGAGATTTTAATA
>JASDQU010011236.1:6274-16895 GCA_032191745.1 Picea mariana
TTGCTATCTTCCTCTCTTCCTCTCTCCCTCTTTCCCTCTATCTCTCCCCCACTCTTCCCTCCCTCACCCTCCCTATATATATCTCTCTACCACACTTTCTCTATCTCTCCCCATATCTCTCCATATTCCTTACTCTCTTTCCTTCAATTCCTCCCTCTCCCTATCTCTCTCTCTCCCTCTCTCTCCCTCTCCCCTAAATATACCCCTCTCTCTGCCTCACTTTGTATACCCATCCCTTTCTCCCCCACTCTCTCACTAACTCCACCTCTCTCTTCCACCCTCCCTCTCTTTCTCCTTCCCAACCTCTTTCTCTCTCTCCCCCCTCTCCCCCTCCCATATCTCCCTCCATCCCTCCCCTATATCTCTCACTCTCTTGCTATCTTCCTCTCTTCCTCTCTCCCTCTTTCCCTCTATCTCTCCCCCACTCTTCCTTCCCTCACCCTCCCTATCTATATATCTCTACCACACTTTCTCTATATCTCCCCATATCTCTCCATATTCCTTACTCTCTTTCCCTCAATTCCTCCCTCTCCCTCTCTCTCTCTCTCTCCATCCCCCCTCACTTACCCCCACACTACCACACTCTCTCCCTCTATCCCTAATTCCCTCAATGAGAATCAATGCATATTATTGTCTTATAAATGAGTGAGTGATATTCAGTCATATAGACAATGACATCCTATAATTAGGAATGAATGCATAATAGTGATGGTCTAAGATTAGAAAGTCTAAAACAGAAAATTTAACTTGCACTGAACTAGTGTTACTCCCACTGAACTAGTGTGCTGAAAATAGAAATTTATTCAACAAAGACATGCAGAAAAGCTACGTTGATAAGGGAAGAATTCACATAGAATTATGTATTGGTGATCATGTGTTTTTGAAAGTGAAGGCCAATAGAAGTTCTTTGAAGTTGGGAAACTGTTCCAAATTTTCTACTCGTTGCTGTGTGCCATTTGAAATCCTAGAGAGGATTAGGCCTGAAGCTTACATGCCTGCATTACGTGCACCTATGACCATTCATAATGTATTTCATGTATCATTTCTTAAGAAATATATACCTGATGCTAATCATGTTATTGATTGGAATTTGATTCAGGTGGATCAACAAGGGGCTTTTCAAGTGCATTTGGTATGCATTCTGGACTGGAAAATCGAGAAGCTCTAGAATATTTCAATAGATATTGTAAAGGTCCAATGGACCTGGTGCGATCATGAGGACATGATTTGGGAGCATGAATATGCTATGAAGAAAGAATACCCACATCTTTTTGAATATTTTGGAAATCTTGTTGATATTATGTAAAGAAAATGCATCGAGGACAATGCATAAATAAGGGGAGGGGATTGTAATACCCCAAGGATGAGCCCCTACTCAATTGTAAACATGTTTTGTAGGCTAGTGAGCCAAGTGATTATAATCTAGGAGGCTTATGTGATGTTTAGGCCAGTGAGTCTATTTTTGTATATGTAATTATGCATATAATCAATATAAAATACATCGATGCATGTATACTGACCACGGAGAAAGAGTTATGGAGGACTAAGCTCCACTAGGTAGGGGAAGGTGCTATGAGGCTGGGAAAAAGGGATAATATTGAGGGCTTAACCCAAAGGGAATATTATAATATATTTTCCTAAAAGACTAAGGTTTGGGAAATAACTCCTGTTATCCTAAGTTCCTGTGGAAAGGGAAACAAATGAGAAGTGGAGCTCATGAAACTTCATGAGGACATGTGTCTGATTTGGGACATGTAGTTTTATGTGGGAAATTAGTTCATTATGGGGGTTCACTCAACCATTCTTGACATGTTTCCCATGCACTCACGCATTCACACACTCAATCATTCTCTCCATCATTGAACCCCTCCATTGTCGACCTTGGTAAATTGTATGCACATGTACTGGCATGATCCTATACCCTTCCTTAATGGTTGGCTATTGCTACCATCGTCTGTGCCATACCCGAGTTCTGTTGCTGCCATCTCCCTTACCTGTTTGACTTAGGAGATGGACAAAATAAGTAGGTTTTTAGGCATGTGGGTTTGAAGAGGTGGGTTGTCAAGCCCATGGATTGAAGAATTAGGTTGCAAGGCCTGTGAGAAACTCTCTCTAGGTTAGAGAGATTGTTAGGGAAGTGAATTATCCTATAAGGATCCCAACAATAGCTACAGAGCTCTGAGAATTCCTGTCCGACCTGTTGTTGAAGCCCTGGAAGGGAAGTGGAGTAGTCGATGGACTATTGAACAATGAAGGTGTATACTTCCCAGGGTGGGACAATCATGTGGGGAATGAGAGGTTGTGAGTTGTGGGCGTAAGTTGTCTCCTGGGAAGGAATCCTTCCCAATGTACTATGCAACTTCCTGTAGTATCAACCTAGCTTAGGAACCCCTTGCTCGGGTGGAGTTTAGTCCCAACTCGGGGGTGACCCACTACTGAGAGTGATGAGCGGCATGGTATAAGGTTGAGAGGTTCGTGGAAGGTATGCATGTAGTTGGTGGACATCAATTAGAATATAAGTATCAATTGTGTTAATGTCACATGCTATGTTTAAATACACATCTGTTATTTATAAGAATTGCATGTGTTTGCTGCTTGTATGTTTTACTGTTAATTCCACAAGGATATGTGTTGTAGCATAATGTTTATATCTGTTTAAATTTTCATTATAAATGTATGTTAAGAAAAATTAAATGTTTTTTTTTTAATTTATTAAGTCTGATATTTCCCACAAATAAAAGAAAATGGTTCTACGAAGTAGCATGGCCCGACCTAGGTGGTTGGGGTGTTACAATGGTCCTGTGATACTTTGCAAGATGCAAAGGGAATGCATTTATATGGCATTGATGATCCATATCATAAGGAGGAGAAGATGACTCCACCAGTGGTGAGGAAAATGGCCCCACCAAGTACCATCCCATGGGGAGATAGAGTTCATAGGGAGTCATCCCTCAAGATCTAGTAGGGAGGAGAAACCACCGAGTACAATGCATAGGAGATTAGATTTTAGAGAAGGTCAACAAATGCAGAGGGAGCAAATGGATCCATAGATTATATAGACTCAGAGGGAGTCAATATTCAGAGGGAGCATGTAGACTCAGAGTGATCATGATCTCAGAGAGATTCAGTTGAATTAGAGGCAGACTAGATCATTCAGAGGAAGGGTTTTCCCATTAGATTCAAGTGGTATAGAGACATCTTCTAGGATTGATAGGCAAGTTCCATGAGTTGAGGAGGCTAGATTAAAGATTTAGAGACTTCTATAAGATATGATACCTCTTGGAAGGATTCCCTTGTTTCATTAGACTTTGCTACAGTGAAAAAGAAGGAATTCAGTTAGAAGGACTAGGATACATATTTTTCCTTAGTTCTAGAGAGAGCAAGAGACCACGCAAGTTTTCCAGATATTTGGTGTTGATGAGGAAGATAATTGATTCAAAACCTTCCACTTATGAGGGAGATTCAAAGCAGTAAATATGGAAGGATTCTATGATGATTTGTAGAAATTGGTTTTAGAGGGAAGTCAGTGGTGACTTCCAAGTGGATCTACAAGATCAAGCATGATGTAAATGGAAACATAGAGAAGTAAAAAGAGATATTTGTGGCTAGAAGGTTCTCCTAGAAAAAGGTAGAAGATTATGATGAGACATTTGCTCCATTAGAAAAGTACACTTCCATCAAATTGATTATTGATATTGCTTCTGTGATGGGATGGAATTTACACTAGATGGATGTCGAGATGACTTTCCTGAATGGTGTAATTGAAGAAGAAGTGTACATAGACTAACCACAAGGTTTTGTAATCCATGGGAAGGAGTCCCATTTTTTCAAATTGAAGAAGGATTTGTACAAACTTAAGCAGGAACCCAGGGCATGGTATGCTAGAATAGACAATTATCTGATGAGCTTGGGGTTTACCAAGAGTGATGCAGATCCCAACAACTACTACAAGGTTGAAGATGGTTTCCCATTGATTTTGTTCCTTTATGTGGACGACATGTTTCTAACATGGAATGAGAAGATCATAGTTGGATGCAAGAGGGAATGCACTTTAGAGTTCAAAATGAAGGATTTGGATTCGATGGGATTAGAGGTGTGACAGAGGAAAGATGACATTTTCCTTAGCCAAGGAAAATATACAATTGAGATCCTGTAGAGATTCAGGATGATGGTCTGAGAGTCCATGGACACAACTATGGTTATGAATCTGAAGCTCTTGAGTGATTTATCTTTAGTTTTGGTGGATCCCATGATGTACAGACAGTTGATCAGATCCTAGATGTACCTGGTTAACACCAGGCCAGACATATGCTTTGTTGTGAACACTTTGAGTCAGTACATGGTTGAGCCTAGACATGTACATTAGATAGTAGAAAAGCATGTGTTGAGGTACCTGCATGGTATGGTTGGATATGGACTTAGATATGTCTTAGATGGTGCAGTAAAGATACAAGGTTATACTGACTTTGATTAGGAAGAGAGTGTAGTGGATAGAAAAGCACATCGGGATGTTGCTTTAGTTTCAGATCAGGTATGATCTCATGGTTGTAGAAAATAGATGTCAGTGACACTCAGTACAACAAAGGCAGATCATATTGTAGCCAATGTTGCAAGTCATGAAGTGGTGTGGCTTCAGAAGTTGTTTGCAGGGTTATTTGATCTAGAGATGGAGCCAACTTTGAGACATTGTGATAATCAAAGTTGTAGAGATCAAATAACATTACATCCGAGACATGTTTCATAGAGGAGTTGTGGTGCTCTAGTACATATCCACAGATGAGAAGATAATGGACATTCTCACCAAGCCTCTATCAAGATTGAAGCATTAGTACTTCATATACAAGCTTGGACTGATCCAGAATGTCCACCCTCATTGATAGGAAGGTGTGATGTTTCTTCTCCAACCAGCTTCCCCTTTGGCCAAGGATCATGTGAGGTGACTGAGGGAGTAATGTTTGTCGGGTGCAAGTATTTCCTACTCCATGTGAGGTCATTAGGTGTGAATAAGACTTGTAGCATAGCCTTTCCTACACCATTTGAGGTGGATATGTGTGAATAAGGTGATGATCATAGTCTTTCCTATGCCATGTGAGGTGTTTAGGTGCGAATAAGACTACTGGGAGAGAAGAAACATCACAACCTGATACAAGTATTTCCTACGCCATGCAAGGTGTCTAGGTACGAATAATACTTGGAGTGTGGTCTTGGACCATAACATAGACTTGATTAAGCCATGTGAGGTGGTTAGGTGTGAATGGGGATATTGTAGAAGTATTTCCCATGCCATGTGAGATGTATGGGTGTGAATAAGACTGCAGAAAAAAAGAAATATCACAACATAGTCATGAGGACTATGGCAGTTGTTGTGTACTATTGGACATCATGGTAGTAGTTGAGTGCTACTAGTTGATTTCTATATAGTCATGGAGATTACTATACTACATGGGATTAGTTGTGTGCTACTGGCTGATTGCAACATAGTGGTGGATATTATGGAAAAATATTTGAGCTACCTATGGCATGGTAGTAGCTGTGTGTCTGTACAAAATTAATTGATCATGGAAAATCTAATGTTAAAAAAACTGATGAAAATCTAACATAATATAGAGTTTCCACATGATAATAAAACATTGGTAATTTATTTATTGTTACTTTTGGAATGATACCATTTGTCTATTTTTTTTTTCATATGCATCATTGGAAAGTTCCATCATCTTAGCAAAGTCCAATGATTTCCACCATATGGTAGTATTTTCTTCGAAATCATAGGGTAACAAAACTTTCCAATTCTCTTTCCATAATGAATTTTCATATTTTATGAATTCTTCAATGCTAGGGCCATAATTTTTCAATGAAAATACATATTTCCAAAAATAGAACTAGGGTTTCAAAGAGAATCACATAATTTTCAATGGAGCTCCTCGAGGAAGATAAATTAAAATTGGCACCACTATGACTATACTTATCTGGTAGGATATTATAACCACAATTATGAAATTCCATAGCCACTCTTCATTTATTTTCATTGGTTTGATTGAAATCTGAGCACTATAGAAAAACATATTTGATCTGCAAATCGCGCAACCATCCTCGAAAAAACCCTAAAAAATTGATGATTTTAAATTCCCAATAACTTCACTTCTCAGACTCCATTTTGGATGTTTTTTTTTAATTTTAAATTAGGTATTTTTATAATTGGAACTAAAATATCCAACTTTTTCCTGCAAATTATTCTTTTGAAGCTTCAAAAATTAATATGAAATCTACCATCCTTTTTTCCTGTGAGAAATCTACAAAAGGAAGAAAAATGAATCTATCCTTTCTTTGCCCAAGAAATAGCTTTGATACCAAAAGCTATGTACTCAATATATATGAAAATATAATATATAAATTAACTTAAGAATCAAATCCACACAATAGATAACAAAGAATTGAAGCAATAATGGTAGAGAAAACCCTTGAGGTAGGGTAACACCATGTATTATTCCTTAAGGAAGGAAATACCCCTCAAGAAATACTTGGTTATCAATTACAATATAATTTACCACACACACATTACATTGATTGTACTTATTTGTAGTGCTCTACCTCCTAGGAACATTCTAGAGAAGGACCATTCTAGTAGGTGGAACTTTCTAGCAAACCTTCTTACATTTATTTATTTCACACTACTACTTGGGAATTATTTACTAGAAATTTACTTCATACATAATATTACATATCCATCTATCTATTATTATTCCCCTTGGGTTGTTACAAATCAAAATGCCACACTTAAGTATCTAACCCTAAGTGTCGCAAGTGTCGTAAAAGTGTTTTATGCACCTTGGTAAGTGTAGCAAGTGTCGTCAAGTGTCGTATGCACCTTAATAAGTGTCACATGCACTTTTATATTTGTTTATATGTGTTTTAAACCCTTGAAAACATCAAACACCATTTTCCATGATCCCTAAGTCATATTGGAGGAAGAAACCCATCATTTCAAGGCCATAAACACACTTTTTACTTGAAAAATCGACCATTTTTTGGGCATTTTTTAAGGGTAGCGCCCCCTGGCCATACTGGGGGAGTGCTAAACCATAGATCAACGCCCCCTTTACATTATTTAGGGAGCATTGATCTATAATCAATGCTCTGTCTCTAACTATAGGGGAGCACTAATTTTGGTTAAAGGGAAATTTGGAGAATCCCGCCTCTTTCTAAAGGCCAACTCTTGGAGATGAGGTTGGTTTGGATCAAATTATATCCTATGGAACTATACTAGGATAAGATTCTAACCTAAAGGAGTCATATCCTCAACTAATCCCCAAATCTACTCATGGTGGTTGAGCCTCCCAAACCTATAAAAGGAGGTCCTTCCAAGGTGAAGAAAAAATAGATAGATATATCAAACTTATGATCTTGGGATTCATGAAAGGGTATAGACGAGGAGAGATTGGAGGAGTGCTAAATCATCATCCATGTTTTTAATTATTCTCTTTGGGTTCTCATTTTAATATATTTGGCCTATTTCCTTCAAGCTTGTGTATTCTTGCATGTGATTTTCTATTGTTCCTTCAATCTTTGTAGATGAATTTGTTTGATTTAATCTTGTAGAGTAGGAGTTCTTTGTTTCTCTTTGCTATCTATTTCATTGCAGGTATCAATTTGCGCTAAGGAGTTTGGAGATCAAGTTCAGATTGGAAGCAACAAGGACAAACTTTGAAACTAGGTGCATCACACCTTTTCTCCCTCCCTCTCTTTTTGATTAGTTAAAATAAATTCAAAGGGATGTTAGTGTCCACTTGTTTTTTTTCTATCTTCGTATAGGGGTTAGTAATCCAAGGGAAATTTCACCTATCCACAGGGGAATATTTCTGTAACATGGGTACCTCCCCAAGTACCCCATATTATCCCCCTACATATAATAAAAATATATGTTGGTAGATCCCCTCCTATCTACATATGTTGCCTAATACGAATACACATAACCCTATATATCCACTAAGAATTGGTACTGTGAAATATAACCATGATAATAAATGGAATACTTCGAAGTACCCTACAAATAGATAAAATGTGTCTTTATTTCAATCCAATGTTCATGTCCATGGTTAACAATGAATCAACTAAAGACTCACACTGCTTGGGAAATGTCTAGTCTAGTACAAACCATATGATACACCAAACTACCAACTACACTAGCATAAGGAAAATGATCCATATCCTCCATCCCTATGGGTGTTGTAGGAAATTTCTCAACTAAAAACTTAGTTTCCATAGAAATAGGAACACTCAATGGTTTGTAATTTGGCATGCAAAAGAACTACAACACAAAATTCGCATACTTACCTTGGGCCAACCAAATATTTCTATTAATTCTATCTCTCCTAATATTCATTCCTAATATATAGTTTGAATCCCCCAAGCCCTTGATGTTAAAATATGATGAAAGTTAAAACTTTGAAACACTAATAACATCCCTATCGTTACAAAAAAATAACATATCATCTACGCACAAAGTGATAACAAAGAAATGACCACCATCATGTTTTTAATGACCACAATGATCTAATTTGGATCTTAGAAATCCTAGTCCCTACACAAAATAATCATACTTTTGGTATCACATTCTAGGTGATTGTTTGAGACCATACATAGATTTTATTAATTTACAAACCAATGATTCTTTATCTTTTTCAACATAGTGCTATGGCTATGTCATATATATCTCCTCCTCCAAGTTACCATGTAGGAATGATGTATTCACATCCATTTATTCTAGATATATAAATCAAAAGTTTTTTTTACATATAACAAGAATATCATAGATGTTAGTTTAGCAATTGAGGAAAATATCACCAAAGTCTATCCCCTCAATCTAGAAATATCCTTTCACAACCAATCTAGCCTTATAACTTTTAACATTTCCATTTGAACCAATATTTTTCTTGAATACCCATTTTCATATAACATGTTTCCATCCATTAGGAAATGGTACCAAGTCTCATGTGTCATTCTCCCTAAGTGAAACCATTTCCTCATCCATGGCCAATCTCCAAGACTCACTATTTTCCATATTTATTACCATTGTCATAGTTCTATGCTCATAGGTGTTAGTAGATAAATAAATTAGATAGTTGAAATCAAATAGACTATAATTATACCCATTTGGTTTCCTTCTTTGTTGAGTAGATATCCTCAAAGAAAAAGGTGGAATTTGTACTTCCTCTTTCGAACTCTCTAATCTCTCCTCCTCATTAGGTCCAACATAAACTTCTAGTTCATTTTTTGGTTCAACTTTCTCAGTCTTGGGTGGTAGTTGAACCACTGACTTATTCTCGTCCTCTTTTTGTTGCATAACTATGGGAGAAGATTTAACTTCTTTAAAAATAATATTTCTTCTATATAACAATTTCTCAGTCGTAGGGTTTCAAAGCTTGTACCCATTCACACCAACACCATAGTTGACGAAGATACATTTCATTTCCTAATTATCCAACTTTGACCACTTCTCCTTAGGCACATAAGCATGTTCCCTAAAACAAAAAGAGGGGAAGATGTTGAAGTGAGGGATTTTATTCCATTTAGACCTCCATAGGGGTTTTTTCTACAAGATTTGATGCATGATACATGTTGATTAGGTAATATGCAATAGAAAACACTTCTTCATATAACTTCTACTTTAATTTAGCTCCACTAAGCATACTTCTAATCCTCTCAATCAACATATTGCTCATGTGTTCTATAGCTCCATTTTTTTGAGGGGTATATGGAGTTGTCTTATGCCTTTATATGCCATTCTCCTTACATAACCTATCAAATTTTGTAGAACAAATCTCACTTCCATTATCAATCCTCAACACCTTAATCTTCCTACCAATCTGATTTATAAGAGATTCTTAAACTCCTTAAACCATATAAAGACTCTAGACTTACCCCTGAGAAATTATATGAATGTTCTTCTATAAGAACCATCAATCAACAATACACAATACAAATATTTAGAAATAAAAGGAACTTTCACTAGACCAAATATATTAGAATGAACCAAGTTCAACAAACTAGAATATTTATGGGAAACAAAATAAAGTTGAGCATATTTTTGTTTTTTTTTATATGTAATTCTCACAAAAATCAAATTCAAGAGTATAATCAATCAATCTCTCAACAAGATTTTAGTTTCTTAAGACACATAGTCCTTTCTTACCTATTTTTCCCATTCTCTAGTGCCATAACATTGTCTTCTCTACAAGTAACTTTCTCTTTGAAGAACGAGCTCTTATGGGCACCTAGAAAGTATAGCCATCAAGAGTATATCCAACACTCCTCTTTGTTGCTAGTTCTGATGATGAAGGCGTAGATTCCATGGATCTCTTCATTTCAAGAATGGAAGAAATACTCAATTTATTGAGGCACACTTAAAGATGAAATAGAGTTCCCACATGAACACCCTTTGCAACCAACATATTACACCCTCCATTAGAGAAAAAAACCTCCACACCTACATAATTAAGTCCACTTATTGATACTAGGTTCCGTGCCAAATCTGAAATGATCATAACTCCATTGATTTCCTTCACTCTATAATCATGGACTCTAAACAAGACTCTACCAAAAACAACTATGTTGATATGAGAAT
>JASDQU010011236.1:16915-29042 GCA_032191745.1 Picea mariana
CAACTAAAGACTCACACTGCTTGGGAAATGTCTAGTCTAGTACAAACCATATGATACACCAAACTACCAACTACACTAGCATAAGGAAAATGATCCATATCCTCCATCCCTATGGGTGTTGTAGGAAATTTCTCAACTAAAAACTTAGTTTCCATAGAAATAGGAACACTCAATGGTTTGTAATTTGGCATGCAAAAGAACTACAACACAAAATTCGCATACTTACCTTGGGCCAACCAAATATTTCTATTAATTCTATCTCTCCTAATATTCATTCCTAATATATAGTTTGAATCCCCCAAGCCCTTGATGTTAAAATATGATGAAAGTTAAAACTTTGAAACACTAATAACATCCCTATCGTTACAAAAAAATAACATATCATCTACGCACAAAGTGATAACAAAGAAATGACCACCATCATGTTTTTAATGACCACAATGATCTAATTTGGATCTTAGAAATCCTAGTCCCTACACAAAATAATCATACTTTTGGTATCACATTCTAGGTGATTGTTTGAGACCATACATAGATTTTATTAATTTACAAACCAATGATTCTTTATCTTTTTCAACATAGTGCTATGGCTATGTCATATATATCTCCTCCTCCAAGTTACCATGTAGGAATGATGTATTCACATCCATTTATTCTAGATATATAAATCAAAAGTTTTTTTTACATATAACAAGAATATCATAGATGTTAGTTTAGCAATTGAGGAAAATATCACCAAAGTCTATCCCCTCAATCTAGAAATATCCTTTCACAACCAATCTAGCCTTATAACTTTTAACATTTCCATTTGAACCAATATTTTTCTTGAATACCCATTTTCATATAACATGTTTCCATCCATTAGGAAATGGTACCAAGTCTCATGTGTCATTCTCCCTAAGTGAAACCATTTCCTCATCCATGGCCAATCTCCAAGACTCACTATTTTCCATATTTATTACCATTGTCATAGTTCTATGCTCATAGGTGTTAGTAGATAAATAAATTAGATAGTTGAAATCAAATAGACTATAATTATACCCATTTGGTTTCCTTCTTTGTTGAGTAGATATCCTCAAAGAAAAAGGTGGAATTTGTACTTCCTCTTTCGAACTCTCTAATCTCTCCTCCTCATTAGGTCCAACATAAACTTCTAGTTCATTTTTTGGTTCAACTTTCTCAGTCTTGGGTGGTAGTTGAACCACTGACTTATTCTCGTCCTCTTTTTGTTGCATAACTATGGGAGAAGATTTAACTTCTTTAAAAATAATATTTCTTCTATATAACAATTTCTCAGTCGTAGGGTTTCAAAGCTTGTACCCATTCACACCAACACCATAGTTGACGAAGATACATTTCATTTCCTAATTATCCAACTTTGACCACTTCTCCTTAGGCACATAAGCATGTTCCCTAAAACAAAAAGAGGGGAAGATGTTGAAGTGAGGGATTTTATTCCATTTAGACCTCCATAGGGGTTTTTTCTACAAGATTTGATGCATGATACATGTTGATTAGGTAATATGCAATAGAAAACACTTCTTCATATAACTTCTACTTTAATTTAGCTCCACTAAGCATACTTCTAATCCTCTCAATCAACATATTGCTCATGTGTTCTATAGCTCCATTTTTTTGAGGGGTATATGGAGTTGTCTTATGCCTTTATATGCCATTCTCCTTACATAACCTATCAAATTTTGTAGAACAAATCTCACTTCCATTATCAATCCTCAACACCTTAATCTTCCTACCAATCTGATTTATAAGAGATTCTTAAACTCCTTAAACCATATAAAGACTCTAGACTTACCCCTGAGAAATTATATGAATGTTCTTCTATAAGAACCATCAATCAACAATACACAATACAAATATTTAGAAATAAAAGGAACTTTCACTAGACCAAATATATTAGAATGAACCAAGTTCAACAAACTAGAATATTTATGGGAAACAAAATAAAGTTGAGCATATTTTTGTTTTTTTTTATATGTAATTCTCACAAAAATCAAATTCAAGAGTATAATCAATCAATCTCTCAACAAGATTTTAGTTTCTTAAGACACATAGTCCTTTCTTACCTATTTTTCCCATTCTCTAGTGCCATAACATTGTCTTCTCTACAAGTAACTTTCTCTTTGAAGAACGAGCTCTTATGGGCACCTAGAAAGTATAGCCATCAAGAGTATATCCAACACTCCTCTTTGTTGCTAGTTCTGATGATGAAGGCGTAGATTCCATGGATCTCTTCATTTCAAGAATGGAAGAAATACTCAATTTATTGAGGCACACTTAAAGATGAAATAGAGTTCCCACATGAACACCCTTTGCAACCAACATATTACACCCTCCATTAGAGAAAAAAACCTCCACACCTACATAATTAAGTCCACTTATTGATACTAGGTTCCGTGCCAAATCTGAAATGATCATAACTCCATTGATTTCCTTCACTCTATAATCATGGACTCTAAACAAGACTCTACCAAAAACAACTATGTTGATATGAGAATAATTGTCGTGGTATACCTTTCTACCATCATATTTTTTGTACTCTAGAAACACTCTCGATGGGATGTTAGGTTGAAGGAAGATCTAGAGTGTATCAACCACACACTGACATTTATGGGTCTCCAAGGAAGAAATGGAGGAATTCCCACCATCCTCTTGAGAATAGTTTTTGGATTCGTCATTAGAGTCATTATTTTTCTTCTTTTCTCACATTTTCTCTTCCTTGCAATCTCTTTTAAAGTGTTTGACCTTGTCACACTTGCAACATCTAGCCTTGGATTTTCCAAGAGATCTTCCATGAGATTTGATTTTCCCTTCTTCCTTTTCTTTCTTTTCTCCTTCGATATTCTATGAACATGCAAGGCCTCCTTGGTATATTTAGAAGCCTTCTCCCTCATCTCCTCTAAGAGTAAAGAAACCATGACTTCATGAAGCACCAATCTTTTTTTCATTTGTTTCAATGACCATTATGAGGTTGTCCCGCAAATTTGGAAAAAAACATGGTGGGATCATGCAATGATCCTCCTCATCCATCTTCATTCCAATTGAGTTCAACTAGGTCACAACAATATTAAATGCATTCAGGGTGCTTCGATATAGAGTCATCATCACCCAATCTCAAGGTGTACAACTTCTTCGCCAAAAACATTTATTGAGAAGGGATTTATCTAGTATAGGTCCCCCAACTTCATCCAAAGTTTCACCATGGTGGTTTTATCATAAATGTTCAACAACACTCAATTGGCCAAACAAAGTTTGATAAGGCTTCTTAGCTTTCTAGAAGTTTGATAAGGCTTCTTGTCTTTCTGGAAGTTTGATAAGGCTTCTTGTCTTAATGGTGCTTCGTCTTTATCTTTCATACTAGAATTTTAATATACTAGAAAGTCCTTATTCTTGAGCTTCCATAAAACAAAGTTAGTGCCATCAAACATTTCCATTTCTATTCTTGAGTTGATTTACATTTCTGTGCAAGAAGATTTATTTCTCCCACTCAAACCAAGATAAGGTAGAACAAAATTTTGTTAGTAACACCTATAAAATTTTAAAGATATGTGTAAAAACCTTTGCCAATTTTACTAATTCTTAAAATACCAACTATAAAATGTTTTATGATATTTTATAAAAATATTCAAATTTCTAAATTTTTTTTTATAGTTGCTATAAAATTTACAATTTTTCAAAAATTAAATATTTTTATTCTATAAAATTAAATTAAATTAGGTTAAAAATTATAAAAATGAAATGAAAATCGACAAACTTTAAAAAAAAAAATAAGAAATTAACCCACAACCACAATACTCTAATACCAAATAGAGAGAAAACACATCAACAACCACAATACTCTAATACCAAATAGAGAGAAAGCACATCAACTACTCCACTCATCAACGACTTGATTGCTCCACGCTGTTTTTCATCACATGCATGGACAGTAGATACCTAATACTGTAAGTAGACAGGAACGCATACACATGCTCTCCCTGCCATGCATGTAATGCATGCAAGGTGCATGCCAAACCAGCCCCAGCACATGAAGGCCACGCTCTCAACTGTTCTATAGCAACATAGCTTAGCTGTTGACTTGGTTTTCTCTGGCTGCAACAAATTCGCTGGTCGTAACAGAAAGATATTCATGAGGCCAGATCTTTCTTTCGCTTGAGATAATTGGGTTGATGTTTGCTTCACCTGCCTGAACCTCAGCCTTATTGATTCTTAAATCTTGTCGACTTTTAGATTCAGAAGGTGGCGAAAGATTGAAGTTCATAATTTTGTGTTGTGAAATTTCTTTAACGATATCCCACCTTTTACTGTCTATAAAMAGCTCTGGTTCGAACACCAAACAAATCTGTAATTCCCTCGCAAAGCGATCAGTCATGAGATCGATTCTAGTGCTTCAGGTCATGGTTTTTATCCTCTCCGCTAGTTCTAGCAGAACCTTGGAGGATTCCACTGCAAGGTTCATGCATGGTGCTTTTAGGTGCTCTGCCAAGGAATATCGTCCTGGAATCAAGTGTTTTTTAGCAGTAGTCGGGCTTTGTTTCACCGTGTAAATACAAAAGAACTAACATGGGCCTCCATACTCTTAATATATATACTTGGATCTAGCATACATGAATCATAGAGTTCAAGCACCCATTCAGAGCTTCTACTCAATATGCACAATAACGCATCGTTGCTCCAATTTTGATGTATTGCTTCCAAGGATATCTGAATCCAAATAGCCCATGTGTTGCTTCCCATCTAGCAGAGTTCACCTGCCAAAACATATATACGAACAATAGGAAATAAAAAAGCACCTCATATTAATATCAAAGGAGATATACAGAATATAACCAAACGATACGCTAATGGCAGAGATACTGTAATGATGGGTTCTATAAAGTGAAGCAACCTATGACGAGCTATGTAAAGTGAAAGAAACAAATGTTGAATTGCATGTCAGTAAATGTTTGGCTTAGTGATTGATAATACGTACCAAGGATTCTTCACTAGACTTTGAATATAACAAGCCTTTGAAGCCCTGAAAAAAATTATCGTTGTCACTGTCTTCAACTGAGGCTTCCTTGAATTATCTGTCACGCACCCTGCAAATGGATTCTGAGCACCAGCAAAATAAGATTAGGTGCAACGAAATATGAACATAGGCGATGTAGCCTTGTCTAATTACCGTTGTTAATTGTATAGTAATTATTTTTTATTATGAAAAACTATGATTTTGAAAATGAAAATGTGTAGTTTTACAAATTCAATATTACATCATTATATATTTTTTATTATGAAAAATTATGATTTTGATTATGAAAATTTGTAATTACACAAATTCTAACATTAATATTAGAGACAGAATTCTTAGTAGGGCTATCATTTGAAAGAGATACTTGAATATGATTATGAAAAATTATGATTTTGATTATGAAAATTTGTAAATTTCACAAATTCTAACATTAATATTAGAGACAAAATTCTTAGTATGGCTATCATTTGAAGGAGATACATTGTATCCATTTACAATATATAGATACAATATATATTGTTCAAATAAACCATAAAGCATATGGATAGGTTCAGCGTTGTGTCCAGCGTGATCGGCAACGTAATTTGTCCTACAGCCAAGAGTCTCCAGCAATGCTGGGGACATTCTGTTTAATCCCTTGGACAAGGTTGATCCCTGAGATTGTAATCATATATGATACCTAATTTACAATGACAGAATAAAGAACATGAAAGAGATTCTCTTTCTCATTCTGATCATATAGACTAATTAACATGAAAGAAATTCCTTTTTCCTAATTTGAAATATGATTCATGAGATTGTAAACATGAAAGAGATTCCTTTTTCCTAATTTGAAATATGATTCATGAGATTGTAATGATACTTGAGATTGTAATGATACGTAATGTATAAGTGATTAAGATGAATGAACGAAAAACTGGTATTTGAATTAATTAATTTAAATTTTAGTTAAAATTATTTATTATTATTATAAAAGAATAGTATAAAGATATTAATTTTTTTGTTAATTGTATTTAGTTTAGGTGATTAGAAGGAATAATTGTTATACTTTCTCATTTAGATTTTTATTGAGTTGACTAACAAAAAAAATATTTCAATATTTATTATAATAAAATATTTCAGACTCAGACTGAAGATGAAATTTACATATAACATTTAGATAAAATATTAAGAACAAAAAACTATTTCAATATTTATCATAAATAAAATATCATCACATATAAATAATCTTCAAATCTCCTTATTTGCAAAATTAACATGAATTATTTCTTGATTTATATTTTTTATGTAAATATAAAAAATACTCTTATTTAATTATTAAGACTATTTCACTTCTTAAAAAAATTCTTTTCACAACTTCCTTATTGTTTTCATTTATAATTCTTATCACAATTTCTTTATTTTTTTGTTATTTATAGCAAAGTTTAAAATAGTTAACAACTCATCCAACCAATCTTCTTCAATTCTCCTTTTTCTTATTTATTTCTTCCTTTCATAATACCACTTCTTATCTAATTACAACTTTTTCTTACTACTGTAATATGTTTCACTACAAAAGTTTTTAGATGGCTAACCACTCATCCAACCAATCTTCTTCCATTTTCACTTTTCTTATTCATTTCATCATATCATAATCCCAATCCTATCCGTTACAACTTTTTCTTACAGCTGTAATGAGTTTCTGTCTATATATTTTATTTTATAAATGGACAAATGTATCTAATTTATTTTATAAATGGACATAATGTATCTCCTTCTAATAATAATAATAACATAGCATGGTAGGATTGAGAATCTGTTTTTTTCCTATAATTTTGATGTTAGAGTTTGTAAAATTACAACGGTTAATTATAAACTCATTATTTTCTTCAACCATATAAATGGACATATTGTATCTCCTACTTATAACATAGTAAGATTGAGAATTTAAATTTTTTCGAGGTTAGAATTTATGAAATTAAGACTATTCATTATAGAATCCTAATTTTTCATAATCAAAACTATTCACTGCACAATTAGACAACGCTATTCTTATTGTACTAGACTAGAACAATGAAATATCGCCTATATGTTTTGCATTTCGTTGCACATTAATGGTCCTATCTTATTTTGCTGATGCTCAGAATTCATTTGCAGGGGCGTGATGGAAACCATAATTTTTCTGAAGGCTTCAGATGCTTGTTATCTTCAAAGGCTAGTGAAGAGTCCTAGGTACTTATTATCAATCTCTAAGCCAAATATTTACTGACATGCATTTCAACATTTGTTTCTTCACTTTCATAACTCATCATATATTGCTTCACTTTACAGAACTCTGTATATTTCATTTGATGTTAATATGACGTGCTTTTTTGTTTCCTATTGTCCGTATATATCTTTTGACTGGTGAATTTTGCTAGATGGGAACCAGCACAGTGGCTATTTTGATTCAGATGTCATTGGAAGCAATAAGTCAAAATTGGAGCAACGATGCGTTATTGGGACTATTGAGTAGAAGCTCGGAATGGATGCTTGAACTCTATGATTTATGTATGCTCGATCCAAGTATAGATATTAAGAATATGGAGGCCCATTTTAATTCTTTTGTATTTACACAGTGAAAAAATGCCCAACTACTGCTAAAAACTCACATGATTCCAGGTTCGATATTCATTGCCAGAGCAACTAAAAGCGCCGTGCATGAACCTCTCTGTGAAATCCTCCAACGTTCTGCTAGAACTAGCGGAGAGCATGAAAACCATGGCCTGAAGCACTAGAATCGATCTCATGACTTATCGCTTTCTGAAGGAACTACAGATTTGTTTGGTGTTCGAACCAGAGCTGTTAATAGACAGTAAGGCAGGCCAACAGTGCATCTGTTAACTTATTCTGCTTGGCCTGGAAAAGAGATTTACTATATATCACTCCAACTGGAATTGATTTTTTATTCAAAGTTAGATTATTTCGATCACTCAGATCATAGAAACATTACCGTAAAAGTGGAGAAGATTGCAGGTTGCTGTATTTTGATGTCGTAGGTAGTAATCAGCACGTTCGTTAGGGTCTGGTGTAATCGTGTATCCCCCAAATACTTTTTCAAGATTTCGTGCATGTAATCCCTAGAATATCTGGGGCCATTCACCATTCTGAATACGAATCTCAATATGTTTATCTAATAATTCAATTTCTAATGATTCAAAATCGATGTTGCTTGTAACAGAAAAATGAGAAGAAACATAAAGAATGATTATCTCTGTTGTTTGTAACAGGAAAAAAAAAGAAGAAAAATAAATTATCTTACAAACGTCGTCGGTGAAACAATACGAGGAGAAATGTCTAAATAAAACTTGGTAATATCTTTGCAGCAAACAGTGGACGATTCTTCTCATTTCGAGCGGCTAAAATCGCAGTCACCAATCCTCCCGTGCTCGTTCTAGCAATTAGGTCGAATTAATCAGCTATACTCACGTCTGGGCCGTCCAATTCCTGTTACATACCATCTAACTCAATTTAGTACGGAATGATGATATTATTAAAAAAAAAAAAACCATCATAGGCTTTTACAGGTGGAATAGGTTAAAATCATCACCTGGAGATTTTCCTCGAGGATAGCTGCGGGGATGATACCACGAACACCTCCTCCGTCAATACTAAGAATTGTAATCATACTGGCATCAGTTAGCGACGGAGACTCTCGAATAATATCCAAAATATTTTCGACTCGGATTTATCTTTCAAAAAAGAGGATATACTGATATATCGATTGAATGGATGAATTGGAATGTAGTTTATGTGGGCTATATTTGAGCCGAGAGATAGACTATTTAAAATATAATTTGCTGATGTTTATGAAGTTGACGATTTACGAATATGCCTGTAAGTTGAAGCTGGGCGTTTGTCCTTACCTTTGTGAAACCATGATACGTTGACTCCTTCGTGTCAATAAGAAAAATGAAAAAAACAAAAAGGCTGGACAGTAAAACCCTGTCGTGATCATGGAGAAAAAAATATGGGATTCAAAGGCTGTCTGCGCAAGACTGTTCAGCCTGTAAAGATGTAAGGAGCAAGATTCTAAACGTTTTATTTTTGGATTTTTTTTGTCATTTTTTTTTTGTTTGATTTTGCCTCAAATTTGGTGATGAATGGTTGGGTTTGCAGAGTTGAGTGGCTAAGTCTAATGTTCTATCTTTTTTGGAGTTTTTTGGTTCTGTTTGATTTTGCGCTAAATCAGGTGATGAATGATTGGATTTGCAGATTTGAGTGGCTAAGTTTGTATAATCAAAGAGCCTCAACATTTTTACACGCTGAATCCATTTATACATTCAGAAAAACAATTTAAACAACAAATATAGAAATTTTATCTAAATTTACATAACCTAATTTCAATCAATTTCCCTAAAAAAAAAAAAGCAAAAAATAAAACGTTTATCCAACACCAACGCCTTTTAAAGATCCTAGTAAGAATCAATCTCGGCTCTAAACTCTATATTGTAATTTCGCGTAGAGCTTGTGAGACCTGTAAGTTTGATTAAATTGTAAATACTTCCTACCATCGGAGTTCTCTACCTCCTGCCTCATAGATGTGGACCTCAACGTCATGGATGACTATTCTGCAATTTTGATAACCCGCACCTCGAATTTTCTTCAAGAATATTCGCATGGAAGAGTTCAAACGGTTGCCGTGGCCAAAAAGAGTTCTTGTGGTCATGGTATTGTAAGTTCAGATGGGCAGATCACATTCATTGACCAATTTTATTGATATATAATTCATGAATGACACTGATGTTATTTTAAAACGGGCCTATTGGCGAACTGTGCCCATTATCCTTCTCATCAACATTGATCAGAAACTGAAGACTGAGCTCAGCGTGTATCACGTTGTGAATAAAATTTCATTTCAGTCGTTAGTATTAATAGTCAGGTTACAAATTAAGCGGAATTTAAAATATTTTCGCAATCGATAGCTTGTTCCTAGAATTTGATCGAGTGACTTAATAAATGATAAAAAAAATTAAATTTATGTTTTAATATATTAATCTCTTCAAATTTTGATAATGTGTTTTTTTTAATATTCAATTTTTTTTTTTTTATATATAAAGTTTTATATGAAAATTCTTATTGAAAAATAAAATTATATGTTTAAAAAAATAATTTAATTATAATATTAGGGAAAAAAATTACTTAATACATAGTTTATTTAGATTTCAAGCAATAACTTAATCTTAATTTAAATAATTAAAGATTTAAAATACTGAATTAAATAAAAAATAAATAACTACATAACAACATCTATATAACAACATCTTAAAAGTTAAACCAACTTAAATCCATCTTAAACCCAAAGTTTAAGATGGACAAAAATAATGAATTTGTAATAAAATTAGTTATTTTTATCTAACCTAGTTATTTTTATCTAATCTAACCCTAGGAGGTGAAATGCCAAAAGTCATGTGGGCCCTTATGGGTAAGTTGGTACCTCAACTTCCCGGGGTTGTAACTTTTGCATACGACCTTTGTTTTAGGCACGTGATAGTCCATTGGAAAGGTCTTTTAGGAATCCAAAAAAAACACTATATAGGGATCCAAAACCACCATCGAAGTACAACAAGATGTGTTGACATGAAAACTGTACTATTCCAGATATAAAAAGTATGTAGAACAAAAATAAATATCTAGAAATGGTAGATGAACAACAATATAACCATAACAACACCACGATAATACCAAAATGATAACAAAATAACACCATAAATAACACTTTGATTACTGAGAGCAATGTTCACTTGCCTCTTCGAGGGGGCAACCTCCAGCAAAGCAGAGCTCTATTACAATAATATCCAAGACAAAAGTTGATGTAGACCTATCGGCCCTCGGGCCGAGATCCGCTCACAGGATCGTTCTTTAACCCCTTTGAACCGGATTGGCTCTTTCGGATTCCCTGCTGGAATCTCTTTTCAAATCGATCCACAGGTCCTTTTCGCAGCTCGCAATCTCATGAGTTCGCGAGTTGTGACTCCCGACTCTTCCCTTCTAATCTTGCGATACCCGAATTACCGATACGGGTATAGCTCTTCTCCTATCAGCGCCTTCCTCGTGCGACCGCTGGCTAGGCTAAGCGCTAGCACCTTTCGCTATTCGCCGCTTCGCGAGTTCGAGTGTCCAACCTTGGCACCTTCCCTCCATGAAATCCTGAGAAGCGATGTTGACTTTTCTCCTCACGTTCTTGCTACTCACGACTTCGCGAGTTTCAATGTTGAACTCTTGTGCTCTTATCTCGCGAATCCCCGAGACGCAAGAGGTCAACGGGGTGTTGACTCCTTCCAATAAGTGATGTGTGTCTGCCTGTTTATTTCCCCGGGCCCACCTTGAGGTTCTACCACGTGTCTCTTATGCCCAATTTCAGCACTTCGCGACTTTGCTTCCCGAAGCGCTACCTTCGTTGTATCCCGACACTCGAAATGTCGAGATCCCGAACTCCTCGCTACCTCTTATCGCAACTTGCGACTTCGAGACTTTTGGAACAGAAGTCTCGACCTCCTATCCACCGATATACCGAAATGCCGAAATTATGACATGTCATCAACACGGGTCCCACAACGAAACTTCCCACCTTTTCGGAGTTTCGGACTTCACGACTTTGCGAATCCTGATGCTATTCTCTCAGTTCTCCGACTCATGAAACCCATAAATGGTCAACAAAGGTTTGACCTCCGTGTCGACAAGTATGCCACCTGTCCACTCTATGCTGTCAGGTTCTTTTGTACCTTCAAACCTTCGAATGCACCATAGACGTGGTGAGACTCTGATCCAACGGTCCTCACTTAACCTGGATCCTACAGCTGCCCTCGCTCCTCGTGATTTCGCCACTTGCAACTTGGAGCACCCAATCTTTGGGCTCTCACCTTGCGAACCTCTGAGTTCACAAGATCCCTTGATCTTTGCCACCTGTCCTCCTCCGATGGACGGCTTAGATTATTTCGCGACTTCGCCACTCGAAACCTTGCGAATCTTGATGCAAAGATTTTAACGTGTAACTCCCTTGCTCCTCTACACGATCCGACGACTCTCGGAACTTCGCGAATTCTCCACGGAGAATTTCGACTGTCAAATTCCTCCTTG